>JAWNGG020000115.1:600000-832361 GCA_036937485.2 Tetragonisca angustula
TCTTCAATTATTATCGCATGTATGACGTGCCATTGAAAGTAATTGGAAAGTAATTGGAATATAAATTTTTAAAAGCAAAGTGATTAATTTCGTACTTTAGTTTGCCTTTAGTAATTTTTATGTATGATGTGGGTAATTTCGTACTTTCGCTTGCCTTTAATAATTTTATATGTAAAATAGGTAGACTACTGTACATGTGAAAATAAAATAGATGGATCGTTATAAATGTTTAAATATTAATATTTTATAAACGTTTGATTTATTATTAATTGAAAGTCTGGAATATAAATTTTGCAAATTCAGCGATCAATTTCATACTTTTATCTGTCTTTAATAATTTTATGTACAAAGTGGATAATTTCATACTTTTGAAAAAAAAATAATACATATATATATATATATATATATATGTATGTATGTATGTATGTATATTTAAATCATTTACTTCCGAGATAATTAAATTATTAAAATTAGTTAATTAACCTCGATACAAAATAAATTTTACTTATTTACTTTTTAGAAAAATTCATTTTCATAAGTAATGAAACTGAATAATTATTATTTATTTACTATAAATAATATTAATTTTTAATTATTACTAAAATATATTTTTATTGTATGACTTTATTTAATTATATTAATTTAAAATTATATATATATATATATATATTTATCGTACACACGCCTGTATGTGTATCGATTAATAAATTCCGAACAAGCCCTAGCACCACTGAGCGAAAGCTAGGGGGAGGAATAAGAGCTAAAGAAGCAAGATATAGGAAAAACCTATTCAAATGAAGTTTCCAAGCCCGTGCGTCGCATTAGAATAATTACATGTAGCCAACCTCCACCCCACCCCCCCACGTTTCGCGTCGTGTCGCGGTTTGCGTCGATCGAATCTGTATATTTTCAGTGGAACGTAGAAAAGGGTAGAAAGGAAGGAAGGAAGGAAGGAAGGAAGGAAGGAAGAAGAGAAAAAGAAGAAAGACAGACAGAGAAAGAGAGAGAGAGAGAGAGAGAAGAACTAAAGAATAGACCTCTCCGTGGCGGAGACAGGACAGTGGAATGAGAGACGACGGTGGCGGCGAACAGAAAAACGAAAGATGGGGCAAAGCGTGGACGAACAAGTAAAATTCTCGATCACGCGAGTTCACGTCCCCTTCTGGGTCTTTCCCTCCGTTCGTCTTACGATCGAACGTTTCGAACGGGGGTTCGTGAATGAATGGGGAACGCGAGCCTAACAATCGAGCTGATTATGATCGAGAGAACGGTTTGAGTACAACCGATCCCATGAATTAACCACCGTCTCGTGGACGAGCTGTGTGCTACAGGGATACGGGCGCCAGCCTAATTACTTCATATCTCGGCACGCATTTTATTGAAGTAAATCTGGGTGAACTCTGAGGTTTTACGTTCGTTACGAATATTCGAAATTTCCGTCGTCTCTCTCACCGAACTCTCGACGAGTTCGAAAAGAAGAAAAGAAAGCGACGAGTTATTGTATACGATTCGGTCACTCGTTACGGTCCGCGGATCACCAGCGAACGATTTCATTAACGTGTGTTCTTTCAACGAATATAAATCGACATTCGTTTTCATGCATCTCCGCGCATGAATCCTAAATATTTCTCGAAACATCTCGAAAATTTGCCGACAACATTTTCATCATTAAGATCCAATTATGGCTCGCAATCCTCGCTGTATCGCCGCGAACAGGGAGCATTAAACTTGGCTGACTTTTACGAAACTAGAAAAGAAAGTCTAATTTCTTTACGATACTACTTCCAGAGATTGTACTTTCAGACAGAACCAGTCTTGACTTCCGAACGTAAAGTTTCTGTAAAGAGTGTTTGAAGCTTTGATGACCCCGGCGCAAGCAGAGAAAGTTTTTCCCAGTCACAAAATTAAAATCGTTCGAAATAAAGTTTCTCTTTTCTGTAAGACGTTGACGAATTCGCAGGTACACTCTGAGATATACTTTGAATAAATTAAAATATCAGATTGTAAATTAAGTTTACAGTCTCTGATATTGTAACAGTTATTGTTGAGAGAAGCTTGGCAGAAGTTCTAAGAAAATTGTTTTAAACAAACAGAAAAAGTTGAAAAGTCATTTGCAGGTTGGACAACAGTGATTCGAAACAATTACCTGAATGAAGAAATCTCGTGATCTTGTTTACATAATTTCGTGTAAATAACAATTGGAGATTATTCAGAATCAATTACAATATTAACCTTAATCTGAATCGTTTCTACTTTACTGTTTTCGACTTTGGAAAAATCTGAGAAAATTCTGAAACACTTATCGAAGTCTCTGGTTTAACATACAATCGGTCTCTGAGTCAAACACTCGATGGAATAATTGGCGAAAAATAAAAACTCACTTGATACCAGACGTAAACGATCCAGATGGATTAAATTTAAACGGGACCGTGAGAAATTAAACTGAAAATACGAAGTTGGGAGAAGCTGGATTGAAATGGCAGCCGAATAAAGAGAAATTTTTGAAATACGAGTATACTATTTCTAGCTGTGTTCATAATTTCGAAACGCGAGCGCTTGTAATTCACTTTTCGAAATTCAAAAAATATCGCGCGAGGATTTATTTTCGTCGTTAGATGATGAAAACACAATGCAACAGCGACGACATCATCTTCGTTCCATCGCTCGCGTAAACACACGATTTTTCGACGATACCACAATTCACTCTTCCAAGAAATATTACAATTCAGCCTGTGATGTATGGAAAGTCAATAATCCAGGAGAAACAATGACAATACGCGATATATATTCATGCGTATTTCGTTCCCATGACAGCTGTTAATTCAAATGTACAGGTCCACATGCTCGCACAGGAGCTATTTCTTTTAATAAAAATATATTCGCGTGCGCGTTCTCTTTGAAATTTTTCCCTCTTGACAGAAATACATCCAAATAATGCACAGAATGTATACACACACATGTAGATCTGATTGGTCCAATTTTATCGAAGTGTTTCCCAAAAAGTAATAATAAACAAAAGTTAAACTAAAGACGAAGTGGTAAATCAGAAACTTATTGTAAACTATAGTAACAATCGACGAACTACCACCAATTTTCCCTCCAATGTCATTTTGACAATTTTAACAATTCTCGTCCGTCCATTACTGTAAATATCAGAACGCAAACACGAATAACAATACATGTAAGATAATATAATAAAAAATATGTATATTACAAAAAATATGTGATAATATAATAAATAATTAATAATAATGTAACAAGTAAATAATAATATAATAATTAAACGTTGCAATAATACAAATAAATGTAATTACATAAATAATGTAATAATATCTAACTTGGTGATATAACAAATAACTAACAATAATATAATAATATAAATAAATGTAATATAGAAATATGATATATTTCGTCACATATGCATACGTGTAACTGATAATATAACAAAAACATATATTATGTTATAGGATACTATAAATATAATGTTATACCATATGATATAATATAATATAATAATTAAACGTTGTAATAATATAAACAAATGTAATACAGAAATATGATATATTTGGTCACATATGCATACGTGTAATTGATAATATAACAAAAACATATGTTATATTATAGGATAATATAAATATAATGTTATGTCATATGATGTAATATAATATAATATAATAATTAAACGTTGTAATAGTATAAATAAATGTAATATAGAAATATGATATATTTGGTCACATATGCATACGTGTAATTGATAATATAATAAAAACATATGTTTGCACATTATATTATAGGATGATATAAATATAATGATATAAATACGATATTATAATATATTACATTTTATGATAATATAGATAAATAGGCATAATAAGTATACATTATTACAAGTAACAGCAAATATAAATGTAATATAGCGATATATTTGGTCACATGCATATATACATACACATGTACATACCGTGCATCGACTGTGGATATCGTTTAGATGCGTTTACGTCGTATGTTACTTTCCTGGCTATTTGCGAAACAGCTACGTAGAGTCGTAGAACAATAACAGAAGAACACGAGGTGCGTGAAAGGTGGTATCCTTTGTAGCAACTCCAGGATCTCCGCTGTTTCACTTTGCCCTTTGAGGTTTATACTACTTAGAGCGTGTTAGGGTAGCGTGTTAGACAGCGATGTGTTGAGCTGGAAAAAGCAAAGACCAGCAGCAGAAACTTTCATCGTTAATTAGTACACGGAACAACGTTGTCTCCAAGAAAATAAAACTTCATTTTATTCCAATTTTACAACTTATGACTGTATTAACTTATATATAACTTATTATTACTAAATATCAAAACTATTGTAACTTGACAAAAGTAAGTAAATTTCTATAATAATACTATATTCTTTTTTCCTTTTTTTATTAAATATATATTATTATTATATATACATTAATATATATATATATTAATTATTTTTATATTATATATTAAAATTATTATAATTAATTTAATATTATATATTAATTATAACAATACTATAATATATAATATTATAATATACTATAATATTAATTTATGACAGTTTGGTGTCTGAATATTTAAATGCCCGAACATTACAATACAACGTTCCACCAATATCAAAATTAGTATAATAAAGAGTCGAATAATAAAGAGTCAGTGTGTACAGACCGAGTGCTCAAATTGCTATTAATAATTCCTGCCTCATTTTCCTTCGGAAATGTCAACCGCAGCATAAGGGCACAATTTTGCTACTTTATAGCCTCGGCTTGTGTTTCTGATCAGTTTTCTGAAAAATATAGAGGAGAAGGTTAATAGGTTTCGCGTAATAAAGATGTCATCCGATACGAGACCACGCGAGTAACTCGCATTAAGCTTCCGTCGCGAGGAAAATGCGAAAACTGCGAGTGTGTGCAAAAGCACGTGTTTCTCCAGCGTTTAACAATGAAGACACGAGGAAACAAACCATAGTCGAGTAATGTCTTTGTACAGTTGACCAATGCGGTTGATAACAATCGAATTGAAAATCAACGTGCTACGCGCGTACGTGTGCGCATTGTACATGTTGATTGAAAGCGTGACAAACGTATGTACGCGCGCGCGAATTTTTAAAGCTCGATTCTCCGCGAGAACGAAGTCGCGAACAAAAACTCGTTATCCTGTATTTTCGATTTATTTCTTTCCATTAAAAATCCGCTCGCGTTCGATCGCATTATCTGCCCTGAAATTCTGTCCGCGCATAATACACATCCCATCGTATTGAATATTTCAATTATTTGTGTTCTCTATCGCGTTTCGATTGACGATCGAAGTGGACGACTATTAAACGCGCGCACGATATTTTCGTACAAAATATCAAAAATATTGGAATACCTGTTGCAGCGATTAACCCGTTGCGCTGGAACGACGTGCCACCCACGTCGAGAATTCTTTCGTCATAAAATTGCAGTATTTTCTCAGTTTCTAAGTATATTGAAGTAAAACAAATGATAAATTCATTACTTCTCAATAATTTCTAGCCAGTGATATCATATCACGCTGACGAGATAATTTCTTCAAAAAGAAAGCGACGAATTATTGTATACGATTTGGTCACTCGTTACGGTCCGCAATCAGTTGCCAGCGCAACGTGGTTAACAGCTCGTTCATTGCTTGTGACGATCACTCACTGACTTCGTCGATCATTTACGTACGTACAACGGATCGAGAAAGCGTAGTTTATTGTTATGTTATTATATTTATTATAATTTCTCATCTAAGTACATTGAAATATAACCCAGACGAAACAAATGATAAATTTATTACTTCTTGGTCATTTCTTTATACCGACGAGTTCAAAAAGAACGCGACGAATTATTAATTATTACGGTTTCGGTCACTCGTTACGGTCCGCAATCAGTTGCCAGCGCAACATGGTTAACAGCAGAAAGATATTTCCGTTTGGGTTTGAAAAACGCGAAATTGCACGAAGACGATTTAATCAGAGGTTTCATTTAATCGACCAGCATTCTTACTCTGAATGTTGAGAGATTTTAGAACAAGTACTATACTTCTATTATGAAAATAGTACGACAAAATTAAATGTAAGTTATAAATTAAAGTACAATATTAATACAATATTAAAATATAAATTATAATACAATATTTATAAATAGGTAAATTACACAATATAAAAGTGCAAATTATATACATGCACAATGCGCAATGTACAAAACAAATCATTGTATTTATAGTAAATACAATATAATTCGATTAAATACAATAAATACAAAACGTATCTTGTACGATAAAGACTCTGTTAATATATTAATTATATTATATAATATATTTAATATTAATAATATCGAATGATAATATAAAAATAATAATTAATTATATTATAAATATATCATTATTATTATATACATACAGTGTATTATTGTATCATTCTAATGTACGTATATTACATTGTTGCATCACTGTAATATACATCGTATTACATTGTATCATGCATACACGATACAATCCACGCGATATTAGAAATTAAAGACAAAAAGATGAGACAAAGATGAAGATTAAAGGATCAGGAAAGGAAACGTTAAAATGTCAGGTTAAAATAAAAATGACCACTATTCCAACGAGGAGCGTGCACACACGCACGCACAGAGCCGTTAAACAGTAAGCACATCGGCGAGACTAAAGACTATTATCGTAAACGAAACGAGCACGTGGAGACACACACGAGATATGCATAAGGGAATCCGCTAATCGCCATAGAAGTACTTACTACCCTGATCCGTGTTACACCGGTCGCCATTGTGTTTCGTTGTCTGACAGGCCAGACGATAAATTGACTTGCTCAAATTAGTAGGTTTATCCCTGACGATACATTACCCAGAAAGGTACTTCGGAGATCCACGCGAAGGAATCTCATTGAATTAATCCCCCTCATTTCCTTCCTTCTATTTCTCTCTTCTTTTCTACCCCACTTCTTCCGTTGTTTTCGATACTTACCCCCTATCTTGATACTCCATGCATCCTTTATCCGGTTGCATTATCGTCGCATTACGTTCGTCCTTGTCCTTCTTCTCTTTCTCTCGCACTTGCACGTGCTGATCCTTCTCTCTCGTCCTCGTTTCTATTTGCGCCGCGTTCTTCGTGTTTCTTCGGAGATGGCGGGATAAGTATAATTTCCATGGCTTTCAACTTTATAATAATCGCGTGTCGCGCGGGAATACTTTAGATTTATACTGATAGCCAAACCGACAATGGGCTTGCACGCGCTTATGTACGTGGGCCTGCTTGTATACTTTGATGCTTATCCCGATCTTCAAACTCTTTCGCGCTCTTTATACAGCTCCATTGCTATTTACATGCTTCCTTTCTTTCCCAAGGCTGCTTCTCTCTTCAACCTTGAAACTTCCTGCGCCCTTTATCCGGCTGCAGATGTACGGAGTGTTCCCATTTGCAACATCCGCGATTATCTTCTCAACTGCACGTTGTAGAAGAAAATGTTTCAAGCGAGACTTAAACATAATGGGGCCCATCAAAAATTTATTACAAAGGCAAATGAAAAGACACATAAGTGGAAGTCATTACAAAATGAGACGTATACATTCGAGTTTTCTCTGCCTCTATATGGTCACCATTATAGTATATAGTTGCACGAAGCACATCAAGACGCTACTCGATTTCTTACACGATCGATGTTTTCATAAATGTCTCCATAAATTTCTTGTCACCATGCACGAGTTGATGGACGTGACGGTGGATCTCTTCCATATCTAACTTGTTGTTAGTTCTGAAGTTTCGCCCAGTCTGCAGATCCGATTTGGTTTCAATAAACCGTGATATCCTGTGCCTTCTCTCGAGGAGTAGCCATTTTGTAAGGGGGTTCATTTAACAGTATCTTATTCACCAACAGGGTACCTGAAATGCAATGTGACAAAAACCTTGATACCCACTGAGTACATGGAACAAATCTGACGAAGATGTCTCATCGATTGCCTTTGTAATAAGTTTTTGAAATTGTAAAGAGACTTTATAGACACTCACATGGAGTTATGTTAAAGATATCGCGTATCGAACAAAGGTAAGAGACATCACTGATCTAAAGCAGAGGATCGCTGATGCCATTGCCACCATTGATGAGGGTATGCTACAGCGAACGTGGCAAGAAATCGAGTAACGTCTTGATGTGCTTGGTGCAACTAATGGTGCCCATACAGAGGTGTATCAAATGGGGCAAGAAAGAAACTTAAATATTGTAGGAATCCCGGTTTGAGACTCCAATTTGTAGGAATTTTGATGAAAGATAGTCGTTTATTCGAGGTTAAATAAAAGAAAATTTGTTTGATGATGATTATAAAGTGACGTTTCACGCTACTTTCTTAATTGCTAAACTCGCTAGACTCGCGATTCTCAACTCACTGTCTTCTCTCTGACTGCTCTATACTCACTCTGCTCTCTCTGACGTCTCGACACTCACTGTCTTCTTCCTTATCTGCACAAAATTCGTCATTCCTACACACATACACATCCATACCCTTGATATCTTAAATGCTAGGCCTGGATGACTAGCCATAAACTAATCCCAAGTCCCAGGCCTAACTTTCTCTACAGTACGCCACTTGGGACATCTGACTGCATTGGAGAAAGTTCTGGGCCCTTATCCAGAATTTGCCCATCCCACAATACGTACGTCTCATTTTGTAATAATTTCCACTCATCTGTCCTTTCATTTGCCTTTGTAATAAATTTTCGAATTTGCATAGAGACTTTATGGACACCTTGTACTTCCATGTTCATTCCACTGTGAGCTTTCACGCGCCTAGGTGGACAACACTCGGTACGTGATGCTGAAAAGCGACAGGCATTTCGATGGAACGTCGGGTATTGCCGCGAAGGATAAAACGGGTGGCTATAGGAGCTTGGAAAACGGCGGTGAATATAGTATAACTAAGAGAAACATGAAAGAGCCCGCGGGCCTGTTTAACGAGTAAAGTCAGTATGACCTCCGTAGGTTTCGCTATCGGCCATGAAGCGTTCGTTCCAACAACTTCAAGACGAGCTTAACCAACCGTCTAACTCGCAACACTCTCTCGTACGTTCTTTTAATAAAGCTTCGTCCGTGAAAAAAGGCATTCTATATATACTCTCTCTTTCTCTCCTCTCTACGTTCGCGGCATTCACTAAATCATCTTCGTTACTACCAACTAACTTTGCAAATTTCTATTCTGGAAGTGGCTTGGCTCATAGAATAATCGATATCATGAATTTCATAATTCACGTTTGTACAGTTGTTGCAGGAGGTTGGATATAATGAAACTCTAAAATAACTATGGTGTTCTCATTGTTTGTGTGCACGAGTGTAAGGAGTCGTCGGTTCAATTCGATTCCTTTGCGTGGTCCAAATTTGTAGAATTGTTTATCGTCTGTAATGTGTGCAGGGAAAGATTGGAAAAGTGTACTGCATATGCCAGGAATTTAAAATTAATTGTTCGTTGAAAATTGATTCCAATTATGGGTTTTGATCTAGAGTTAATATTGATCGTAGATCACTTATTGAACCACGTGACGAATTACGATTGATTTTACACATCTTTGCTTTAATATTTTATCGTTTATTTGACTTTCTTTTCGACGTTAATTCAGATTGCCAACCGTAGCATTTTTTCAAAGAATAGAATAAATAGAACGAATAAAATAAATTATGGAATAAATTCTACAAATAAATTAAACTGTTTGCGCAATAAGTAAATTTATATTCTTTCGACTGAAAGTATACGTAATTAAATATAATTAAATATAATATTAATATTAATATAACATTTAGTATAATTTAATTGTATAATTGAACACACTAAAAATTTATAATTAAATAGATCCGACACGGAAACGTAATAACGTCAATGCGTTTAGAGTCAACAATACTGAAGTAGAATAATCAGACTAGAACCAGACAGATAATTCGACTAGAATAAACGAGAATAAACTAGAACCAGAATAATTGAAATTCAAATTTAGAAATTCCCGTTATACAATTTCAGGGCAATTTCAATTTCTTACAAACAGCTACGTAAATAATACAAATTTTCAGCTCGAGTTCCAAAGGAAAGTTTCCTTTGACGGCTGACCTGCAATGCGATTGAATAGCTTAGTGTTTCATAGAAAGAGAAAAAAAAAACAGAAACAGACAATCCCCAGGATAGTCTTACAAGGGGATTTTCCAAGACAAGACGAGTCCTTGGGAATCATGTGACGGTTGAATATCTAGAACGGAATAACTGGAACAGTTAAGAAACTCACTTAGAACTGAGGGAATATTACTGGACTTGGTCCTTCACCGTTGTTGTACTTCTTCGAGTCCCGATTTCGTTTTTAAACTTCCAGCCTGGAGCTTGTATTAGCGATTGTGATAAGCTGGCTGGTATCGCCACGTAAATGATTCCACGAACTGTGTTTGAAGCTAATTCATAATACATGCCGGTTTCGCATGCCTTCGGTGCATTTGACTGTGACCTCTTTATTTCAGTAACTTTCACACTGCATATAAGGAGCAGCGCAAAACAGTTTGCATGCCTCGGTGTATTTCGCTTCGTTATTGGTAAATCATTATTTTCGTTTACATCTTACTTTATTTCGTTCGTTATTGTGCTCTTTGTTATTAAATTTTTATTATTAAATTTATATTACAATTATTTTATTATTAAATTTATACTATAATTATTTTATTATTAAATTTTTATTGTTAAATTTGTATTATAATTATATTACTATTAAATTTATATTACAGTTATTTTATTATTAAATTTATATTATAATTATTTTATTATTAAATTTTTATTGTTAAATTTATATTATAGTTATTTTATTATTAAATTTGTATTATAATTATTTTATTATTAAATTTATATGATAATTATTTTATTATTAAATTTGTATTATAATTATTTTATTATTAAATCTGTATTATAGTTATTTTATTATTAATTTTTATTACTAAAGTCTCAAGTACATTACTTTTCTCAATTTTTCTATTATCGTACACGACACGAATCATCACGAAATTTTGTGCTTCAACATAACATCACTACGAAATTTTTTAGTGATCGATACTTCACACTCGTGTTATTAAAGGAATTTTACTTTACACGAGAGAATTCTGTTGTCATCTAGATTTTTGGTGGTCCATCAATATTCTATTTATGTTTCATTTTAATTCAGTTTTAATCAAGTTCAACCGAACTGAATGAATTTCCAGTATATTTTACATTTGGGCGAACCACTCAGGCAACAATAATAGTGTATTAGATTAAGAAACAATTACTTTGTACGAAGATTACTTGTTTTCCAAACATAGATGACAGAAATAATTCATTTTACCCAGAGTTTCACCCAAAATTTTTAACCTTGTTCCTGCTACGTACATAAATGCAAATCAACCCCCTACCATGCGTTCAACCTCCGGGGCAAGTATTTATGTGTGGTCGGATAGTCGATCCTACATCGTGTTACATTCTATTTATGGATCTTATCGCTGTACTATAAATAATAGACTAATGTCCCAGCGTCATTTAAACGCCAATCTGTCCATGTATTATCACAAATATTTTTAATTGTACAAGTTGTCTAAAATAGATATTTGAGAATTGATATATGAAAGTTAATATCACTGTTCTCCATTTGCTTTAGTCTTATAGTGTAATGCAGTAAGATATAATTTTAAATGAGATTAGCAGTCTGTAAGAACCTACTATAATAATTGTGAATGTTTCAATGCATATAGGAAGGGTATTCAGGAATTAATATGACAAAACTACTATTATTATGTACCAGACATAAAATTACCTATTACCACTGTGCATAAACGTTCTTCATTTGCTTTAGTTTATAGTACAATGCAGTAAGATGTAATTTTAAAAGAAATTAGCAGGTCTGTAAGACCTCCTACAATAGTTGTAAAAGTTTCAGTGCTCATATGAGGTATTTAAGGGTTAATACATAAGATAACTACTATTGAATAAATATTCTTTATAGTAAGATAAAACTACTCTGTACATGATCGTTATAGCAGAATTCAATAAGATACAATTTTGCCAGACACAAAATTACTTACTCTACTGTGTATTTAAACGTTTCTCAATTGCTTTCATTTTAACACAGATCAGCAATGTGGAAGTTTCAATGATAATTCGGACATTATAATATTTAGTATGCAAAATAAAAATACTACCACGTAAATATCCTTCATTTGCTTTACTTTGTGGCAATAATAATATAATAATATATTAGTATATTGTAATAATATGATATAATATAATGTACAGTTCAATAGGAAATAATTTTGTCAGACACAAAATTACTTGCTCTACTGTGTACTTAAACGTTTCTCAATTGCTTTCATTTTAACAGAGATCAGCAATGTGGAAGTTTTAACGTCAATGATAATTCAGACGTTATAATATTTAGTACGTAAAATAAAAATACTACCATATAAATATCCTTCATTTTCTTTACTTTATAGCAGTAATAATATAATAATATATTGATATATTATAATAATATGATATAATATAATGTACAATTCAATAGGAAATAATTTTGCCAGATACAAAATTACTTACTCTACTGCGTACTTAAACGTTTCTCAGTTGCTTTCATTTTAAAAGAGATCAGCAATGTGGAAGTTTCAATGATAATTCAGACGTTATAATATTTAATACGCAAAATAAAAATACTACCATGTAAATATCCTTCATTTGCTTTACTTTGTAGCAATAACAATATAATAATATATAATATATGATATAATATAATGTACAGTTCAATAGGAAATAATTTTGTCAGACGCAAAATTATTTATTCTAAACGTTCATTCATTTGCTGAACATGTTACGCGAAACAATGAAATAATAATTATTAACAAAGATCGGCAGTTGGGAAATAGTTGTAAAAGCTTCAGCGTCTGTAATATTCAATAATTAATGCAAATGGTAGAACTACTCGCGCCACCGTACAAATGCCCTTTACTCGCCTCTGAAATAATCAGCTAGTTTGACGCGAACTTTTTCATTAGCGTGTTGCTGGCCACTACATCGCAGTTATCACTCGAGTGCATCGATGCCTCCGATGGTTTTCTATGCTTTGATGCCTCGAACTGCTTTCTACAGCAGGCTAGGTTTCAGTAATGTAGACTCATCATTCCGCGAAATTAATGCATCGATTTGGGCCACACACTTCGCCCAATGGCAAAGCTCGTTTCAAAGATCACCATCTTTCAATGCGCATTGACAAGTCGCGTCGTAATCGATAAATTGGTCCATCAATTTAAAAAGACGTTCCTTTTTTTCCTTCTTTCTTTCTCTCCTTTTTTTTCGTCTCTTTTTCTTTCTTTGGCTCGAAATGTAAATGGTTCTTGAGTCAATATCTGTATTAATATCTGTACAAACGTTTCACGGAACGTGAAAACGTTCGGTTAATAGTTGCTAGCGAAAGCTGATGCTAAATAAAAGAGCAAACCGATATTGCACGATAAATGTAGTTCGTGGGAAACTGTCCGTACGAGAGTCTGTTACATAGTACATTTCATTAAATAAGAGAAGTGCTGAACTTGTCCGATTTTTTTTCCTTCTTTTTTTTTTGTATATATTTTTTGTAGTTCGCTTGCCATTCGCACGAAATCTCACTTAGACACGTTAGAAAATGTAAGGAGAAGGAGTTTGAAGGAGTATTTATCAATGATTCAATTTCTTTTCGATATAAGTTCAATTTAGAATTTAGTCTGATTGGATACTTGCTCAACTTTAAATTTCATTTAATATATCGTGTTGATAATGCTAGTTTGTTAAAGCAAATATATTTTATGTATTAAAAAATACAAATTTGTATTTATTACGTGTGAAAACAGTGTAACAATTTCCGCTAATGAACTATACAATAATGATACACGTGATATAAAAATTCGTGGATCAAATAAATGCGTGAAGAGTCTTTCTACCACGTATTTGAAGAAAAAATACTTTTAATGATTTAAAGACATTTTCTAACTTTTTTCTTGTCATGCGATGACAGTACTTGCAAACAGATATTTTGCAATTTTTCCAATAACAAGATTAATAAAGGTTAGGCTCTGAAATTACAAGTGTGTCGATATCTTTCTTTTTCTCAAATTTTTATGTTTCTTGTATCATTATTGCATAAACCATTATTTAAAATTTCTACTGTACATGTTGCTTTTGCACGCTAGTGAACTATTTATGGAAACCAGTAGAATAAAAATCGGGATTTTCGAAAATTTCAGGATTAGGAAATTTGTGAAATGATATCAGCGTTGGTAGATACAGGATCTTCCTCGAAATCTTCCCCGATTCCATACAATCGTAGGGTTACAAACGTAAGATTTTCGAGTTCTCGCACACCTCTAACAAGAACAGACGTTGCAAATGTATCATTCATTATTATAAAAGTATTATCAAAAAACTAGACGTGCCGTTTATTCGCGCACTGCGCAGTTTGGTCCCTCGAACAGATGAAAAGCGTTAGTTTTCGAAAGACTGATTAGAAATAATCCCCGATACGACTTTGGGGAATTGGCGTCTCAGGGTCTTCAAGTCGAAACTTGGAGAAAATTCCGCTGAAGTTTTGCCCACCTAACGCGAAACCATAGTACGTACACCATGTTACTCTACGAGAGGACACGTGCTCCAAACTTAATGGTACGATAATCTTAATTACGTCGTGAATGACTAACTAACTTTGGGTATTTGTTTGCACGCTTCTTTAACCGCTTGCGCTGGGCAACTGATTGCGGACCGTAACGAGTGACCGAACCCGTATACAATGATTCAATTCCTCTTTTGAACTCGTCGGCGTGACGTCATTGAATAGAAATTATCAAGAGGTAACAAACATATCGTTTGTCTTGTCTCGTTTACGTTTGAACAGACTTGAAACTGAGAAAATGTTGCAGTTTGGGACAAAAAAAAGTTCTCGACGTGCGTGGCACAAGAGTATGGTACTTGAGGGGCGGCGTGATTTTTAACCGGCGAGTTAATTAATTGGTGAAACAGAAAAGGAAATGTCTAAAATCCGTCTGCCCCTCCGAATAAATCTGAATGCTTTATCGAGAAAGAATAGGGTCTCGACTCAGCATCGAATACACGGTTTGCACGACATTTTTTTTCTGCGTGGGCGCGCATATCGATTCGAAGATAGAACAATCACGTCACAGTGGGAATAACGATTTATCTTGCGGGAAATGTCAAGTTCTGTGCCGTCAGGGTCTTTCATCGTGCTGGAATCACGCGACCTATTGATACGTTTGCCATGCACGTAGACAGTACAAAGGGCCATTAAAACGTTTCTTACGTGGCAGGTGCCGTATAAAATGTGGAAAGTAATTCGGTTTTCATCCATCAACGTCAACCGGTTCGATGGGAAATGAAATAAGTGTAATTTTTCGGCAAGAGAATTTTGTCTGGACGAGAAATTACGCTTTCGAACGAGTGAACTTCGAGTGGATGGAGAAAGTCCCTTGGACTGTGAAAAAAATTAATTTAAATGAAGTTTAAACAAAGGAACGAGATGGTTTTATCAAATAATTAGCAACGCCCCGAACTCTGAGAAATAGTATAGAAGTAATTAAAAAATAGAAGAGAAGTTTTCGGATGGGTCGCGAGATTGAAACTTCGATAACGAGTCCAGTTATATGTCGCTCTTAGATCACTCGGATCGGAAATATTGAGTTCGCAGCACGTCTTCCGCTACCGAACGCGAAATAAACTGAAACTTGATAAGAAATTAATAACTATTGATTGCCGTTAATATTATATTTCTGCTCGAAAATTTCTACAGAGACCTCGCGCGAGAAGTGCCAT
Organism: Tetragonisca angustula; assembly: GCA_036937485.2. Taxonomy (NCBI): domain Eukaryota; kingdom Metazoa; phylum Arthropoda; class Insecta; order Hymenoptera; family Apidae; genus Tetragonisca; species Tetragonisca angustula. The sequence goes on from JAWNGG020000115.1 coordinate 615,866, forward strand.
CTAAATAAAGTGGTACCTCACTCGACGAGAATGGATTTAAAACTGGATTACTAGTTTAAAAGAAAAGAGGAAGAAAAAAATTGAGTTATCGCGTTATATATTCAAAACAGAATGTAGACTCTGTTACTCTTAATTGACGAGTCGTCGAAGAATGACTTTATTTATTAAATAATAGTATGTAATAGATTTAATTGTAACTTGTATTGTTCATATACAATTGACATAGTATCTTATTTTTAGTATATAATCTACAGAATACGATATTGTATACAATGAATATTTTGTATAAATATTTTATAAATATATATATTTATACATATAATATTATGTATTAATATATATATATTTATTTATTAAATATTAAATATGTAATAGATTTAATTGTAACTTGTATTGTTCATATACAATTGACATAGTATCTTATTTTTAGTATATAATCTACAGAATACGATATTGTATACAATGAATATTTTGTATAAATATTTTATAAATATATATACATATAATATAATATATATATAATATATATATACATATAATATTATACATTAATATATATTTATTTATTTATTAAATATTAAGTATGTAATAGATTTAATTGTAACTTTTATTGTTCATATACAATTGACATAGTATCTTATTTTTAGTATATAATCTACAGAATACGATATTGTATACAATGAATATTTTGTATAAATATTTTATAAATATATATATATGTGTATTTATTTATTAAATATTAAGTATGTAATAGATTTAATTGTAACTTGTATTGTTCATATACAATTGATATAGTATCTTATTTTTATTATATAATCTACAGAATACGAATATTGTACAGTTGTATACAATGACCAATAATTATTTCGTGAAACACGAAACTGAGTTGTCGCGTTATATATTCAGAACGTAACGTAGACTCTGTTACTCTTAATTGACAAATCGTTCGAAAATTGACTGACTCAGTATAATTACTTCGCAGATCGACGCTTTCACCTATATAGCTGACACTTTGAAATTTTCCAATTTTCAGTAAACGAATGTATCTCGCAACGTATATATTTCAGTTAACGGAAATTTTCAACCGAGCGGAAAGTTTCGCGTCGAAGGAAAAAGTCGGCGACAGAAACAGCCGTTGTCCCGACGGAGGCAAACTCTAAGAAAATTGCCCACAATTGGCTAATATCGTTGCGGCATGATTCCTCATAACGGCGTGGAGACAAGCGGGCCGTGTGCCTGCTGTTTTCATCACGATAGCACGTACTAGTCGAGAGGGGTTGGTGCGGCCAAGGAGGAGGAGGAGGAGGAGGAGGAGGAGGAGGAGGGGAGGGGGAGGCGGTTGCAGCATACGCCGCTCGCTACCACGAGAGGGATGAATTATCGCACCCGGTAACCGAGTCGAAAGTTCTCAATTCCCATTAAGCGAGGCAGCCGGCCAGAAACCGATAGGTTAGTTGGTGAACCTGCTGAGAATCCCCGGTGCTTCAGACCACCGACCAACTCGGTGACTACATATCGGACCGATGTGGGACACGGGGCAAGCAGGCGCCAAGAGGGCACTACCTGCCCCCTGATCACTCACGTTCACTTGTGTTACGACTAACAACGCTAATAATAATACCGATCCGACGCATACACGAAGGTGCTCGAACGCATTCGGTACTGTACGATAGTATACAGCGGGGAGTACGACTGAGTCAGTAATGCGATACGATGAGAAAAATCGTCGAACGAATCATTTCGAACATTTGCCCTCGGAAAACTCTTTTCTCTTTTCTTAAATATTATTATTTTATGAAAATAATGTGTGTAGTGATTAATATTTAAATATTATTATTTTATGAAAATAATATAATGTGTAATGATAATATTTAAATATTATTATTTTATAAAAATAGTGTTTAATGACAATATTTAAATATTATTATTTTATAAAAATAATGTGTGTAATGACAATATTTAAATATTATTATTTTATAAAAATAACATAATGTGTAATGATAATATTTAAATATTATTATTTTATAAAAATAATGCGTGTAATGACAATATTTAAATATTATTATTTTATAGTGTTTAATGACAATATTTAAATATTAATGTGTAATGATAATATTTAAATATTATTATTTTATAAAAATAATGTGTGTAATGACAATATTTAAATATTATTATTTTATAAAAATAGTGTTTAATGACAATATTTAAATATTATTATTTTATAAAAATAATGTGTGTAATGACAATATTTAGATATTATTATTTTATAAAAATAACATAATGTGTAATGATAATATTTAAATATTATTATTTTATAAAAATAATGCGTGTAATGACAATATTTAAATATTATTATTTTATAAAAATAGTGTTTAATGACAATATTTAAATATTAATATGTAATGATAATATTTAAATATTATTATTTTATAAAAATAATGCGTGTAATGACAATATTTAAATATTATTATTTTATAAAAATAATATAATGTGTAATGATAATATTTAAATATTATTATTTTATAAAAATAGTGTTTAATGACAATATTTAAATATTAATGTGTAATGATAATATTTAAATATTATTATTTTATAAAAATAATGTGTGTAATGACAATATTTAAATATTATTATTTTATAAAAATAGTGTTTAATGACAATATTTAAATATTATTATTTTATAAAAATAATGTGTGTAATGACAATATTTAGATATTATTATTTTATAAAAATAACATAATGTGTAATGATAATATTTAAATATTATTATTTTATAAAAATAATGTGTGTAATGACAATATTTAAATATTATTATTTTATAAAAACAATATAATGTGTAATGATAATATTTAAATATTATTATTTTATAAAAATAATGTGTAGTGATAATATTTAAATACTGTTACATTATTTTAATGACACATACATACACCCCTCTTTAAAAATCTTGGAACAGTATTGACTGTTCCAAGTATATCGTAGTACGTCGTAATTATTTAACGATAGAGGCTCATAAAATAAAATAAAATATTTTAGGATCAAGTGACAGTTCACGGAGAACCGTAATGATTTACACAACAAGAAATCTGCAAAATGTCAATACATCAACAGTAACTGTATCATGAAATACACGCGCAGTTTGAAAAATTTCGTCGAAATTTTTATTCTTTCCGAGCGGTGGCTCTTAATGCAATAAAAGTAAAAAAAAATAAAAAAAGAAGAAAAAAAGAAATAGAGAACCGACTGAGCAAGTGCAAAGGTAAACGTATTTAATTTTAAGTGGAAAATATCCTGTGCAACGTTGTAATTAGCGGCCAGGTTGAAAATCGCGAATAAAATTCTGTAAGCAAGCGTAGCAACTACTAGCAACGCCCGGTAACTATTAATTAAATGGGCGTAGACGATGTGATGGACCGTCTGGTGGGTGGATACTGTAGCCTTAATTGTTAACGAAATTGTGCACCGTTCTCACTTACTTTCCCCGACCCTTCTCAACCTGTCTCCTCGCCTTTTCCTCTCTTCAATGTTCTCTCGGTTTATAATTTACACGCGCCAGTCTATTACTCCACAGTACAAACAATCAAACGCGTCGGCGAAAAGCAACGTACGCATACACGAAATTACACGAAACTAGGTAACTTACATAATTGTAGCATAATTGATGTACGGTTAAAAAGGATTATTTACAATTTTTCATTTTTTTTCTTTTTTCTCTTAAACCTGACAATCATGTTTGTTACATGATTTGTTATATTCTTCTAACTCTACGATCAGCGGACACTTTATTTTCGAAAACAAAACAGGGTTCAAAGAATGAAATCCTGGTTTGAATATTATATTATATTATGTATTAAATATTAAATTGTATTATATGTATATTAAATATGTAATGTAATATTTCACCATTAATACAATATATTATAGTTATAAATATACTACATATATTATATTATATATTATACATATATTAAATTTAATATATATTATAATATTATATATTAAGTATTATAAAATGTATATGGATATTTTATATATCCTTTATATTAAATAGAATTATATGGAATTTAGCACTTTGAAATTTGTTATAATATGCTATGTAGATGTATTGCAATAGAAATTTCTCATGCATAAAAGTTTATAAATACAGTTTAATAATCAGAATTTTATTCACTTAGAATTGAAGATTTTAACACTGAAATTAACAGAAATATTTCGTAATCTTCCATTCAATTTTTCGTTTCAAAGTCCATTATTTTTGATTTTTTGAAATTTGGATGATTTTTCGTAAAATATATATAAACAAGCTCGTACTCCTTACTGTATCATAAAATTTTCCTTATTCTTTTCAGAAAATTTAGAAACTAATGATTAATTAAAATAATGAATATAAATAAATAAAGTTTCCAATGAAATATAATAGCAATTCGATGAGTATACAAAATGAAATATACAGATGATGAATATTCATGTTACACGATGTTGCAGAGGATTGACTTTCACATAGGACCAAGTTATGCAGAGACTCAGGAAGTAATTACTCGCAGTACCAATCCCATAATTTTGTCATCTTTATTTCGCAGAAACATACTCCATAGAACAACTCTTGTGTTACACACTTGTTAAAACCACTAATCTATGATTCCGTTCTTCTTTATTCACTACCATTATAGTGTGTACTATACAGTCTGCACTACTGTACCATAACCTTAAACTCTCCGCCATTAGAAACATCACAAAAATTCAACTATTGAAAAACAGTATGAAACAAGAACAAGAAATAGAATGTACTCGATAAAAATGAGGCTCCTTTGTAAATTCTTTCTTCGAATCTGAATTTCTTTTTCTTTTTTCTAAATAAGCATTAATTATTTTAATCGTAACGTTAAATCGTAACAACTTCACTTGTTACTCAAATACTAACATTGTTACTTATTTACTTGACAGAAATCAAATTTAAAATTCGATTTCGAAATTTCATAGGATCGCAATTTCCCTTTGAAACCATAACTTGTAACCACGAGTGCCGTTCGATATAGCAACGCGAGGGGGGGGGGGGTGAAATTAAAATATCCAAGCTGACAAATTACTCAATTTCGAATCATTGAAAGGTAGCCTTCATTGTCAGCCATTATTTCTCAACAGCTAGTAGATTCCGCTATTTTCTTCCCCCCCCCCTTTTTCAAAACGATTCGCTCTGAAAACTATCGAGCACCTCTCAGCGGGGGAGTCCAAAGATTAAAAAAAAAAACAGAGAGAGAGGAAAAAAAAATTTTCGTGCTGCCTCTACTTTATTACCAATCATTCGGCGTAGACTCCAAACGATTTCGTGCCACGTTTCTAATGGAAAATGAACGAGCCGCGGTGCTCCTATTCACGCGGCTCGTTCATTTACACGATATGTACGTATATATACGCGTATGTGCACGTGTACATAGAAACGGTATAGAAAGCGACGTACGTGTACGGTATAGAATATGGAAGCTGTTGCGTACAAGCAAGACGTGCACAATTCCATGCTCGTTGCTCGGTTTTAAGGTCTGTCCGTTTCGTTCCATGTCGCTTCGCTCCGCTTACGGAGCCGCGTTTCAGGGGTCAGATGCGGCGCAACTTTTGTTTTCCGCTCGTTGATTTCAATATCGTACACTCTGCACGACGAATAAATGCTGTTCAAGTATACCGAAATGGCGGTTTGCAGATGATAGCACGTGAACTATGCTCGTTTCACTGTGGTTCGCCTCCTCGCGCGCGCGCTGGTTTATTACGATACACAAAATCGGAGTTTTCGAAGATCGTGTTTTTATACCGATGCTCCTCGCAAAGAAACAAGAAAAAAAAAGGGGGGAAAAGGGAATGAAATGTGGAATAAAATTTGTTGATCCATTTTTCGAGGCTTCGTGTTTCGTGGATATCGAATTTGAAGTATTTGTGAAGATATGAAATCGATGGGCGGGGACGAAGAATCTCTCGCTGTGACGCGACATTTTCGTTCTAAATTAACATTAGAACTATCAAAGTGGAGAAAATTGCCAATTTATAATTTTCCATGTAATTTGAAGTTGTGTATATTTATTAAACTTTATTTTATATTTAATCTTTTATATTATATTATTTTGTATTAATCTTTTATATTGAATATTTTATATTTAATCTTTGATTATATTTGTTAAATTGTGTTAATTGTGTTATATACTGTTGTATTTATAACAGTATATTTTTAGACACTCGAGTGATTTTTAATAAAATAATATTAATAGAAGCTTGTGCTATTAACTTCTTCTTGCACTTTAATTTCTTTGCTACAAATATTATAGTTTTCGTCAATATAAATGTCTGTCAATATAAAAGCATAATATAAAATATAAAATAATATAATATAAAATAAATAATAAATAATAATAAATAATATAAAATATTTCACAAAGTTTAAGCTATCAAATCAAGAAACTTTCTCTTACTTTCTCTTCATAATTCACTTTGAACATTAGGATCGTTAATGACGAAATTTTACGATTTCTTGAAAAAAGTTCAAGAAAATAACTTCAGTAAAAATCTTCAGTAAGCTTTCAAGTCGCCGATTATGACATTCGATTGTGAATTTTCTATATAGTGACGATTTTTTGAATTTTCCTCATCTAAGGCTAACAGTTCAAAGTTTACAATTTGAAAAAAAAATCATGCAGCGAGTTTTGAAGCTTCAATTTTCAAACCCATTATAGATTCAGTCATGAAGAAATTTTTTAAATGTTTTCGTACAACTTTTGTATAAAAAAATGTTATCTTTAATTTCTCAATTCTCGGTCGCTACGTGATGCAAAAATGAATGGTACATTTTGAAAGTGGAGTTTTTCAAGCTTTGAAAAATAAACCCAGATTTATTGCTGTTTGATTTTGTTTCACGAAATTTTGACAATTTAAATATTAAACGTGAATAATTGCACGTTGCAGACTTCTATGGTCTTTTACATTTTTGTTTGTGTTTTCGAGTTTCATTACAAATTGGCCTTTGATGTTCCATTACGCAACTCACGAAATACTGTTTTTATTTTAATCTGAGTATACTTATTGCACGCTGCCATCAAAAATTTAACCTTTTGCACTTTCAATCGTGTGTTTGAATTTTTATTGTAAATTTATTTTTGATTCGACGGTAAATTCTTCTATTTCACACCTCATTTGTCCATATTACACCATGTACATACGCTCGAAAATTTCAATCTCGAAACTCGGCCTTTTATGTTTTCATTTACATTTGGATTTTTGTCGTAAATTGATTTTGCAAAAAATCGATTCAGCAACGTGAATGAAATCTTAAACCTCGTGATATAACGTTTCTGTATTAATTTGAATCGAAAATGTTAATGGCAGTACGAAGAGATCGTCTTTTCCAATATTTTCTGGAGAAAGATGATCTTTGAAAATAATGATAATAGAAACGTCTAAATTGCTAGATCGAAATATGAAACGATCGTCCTTCTGAGAAGAAGAAAAAAAAAATACTGAATTATTACCGTAGAAGGCAATAACGATTAGTAACTTCTCATTCAGAGCGTAGAAAATTGGAAACTATCTTCTGACTAATCGATCAGATAATCGTGGCGAACGAAGCGCCATTAATAATTTGAAAAATTTTCGAATCATCATTCGAAAACTGCAAAAGCGAAGGCAAGGGAAATTGACATTCGCTTCATCAATTTATCGTTCCTTAATGCTGCTCAGGCAAGGAATAAAGAGAATGAAACGAGACGAGGCGAAGCTTGCTTGTGATCGACGGCCGACAGTTAATTATCGATAGAGATGAATGATGCTATAGCCAAAGTGAAGATTTTTACACAGGAAAATAACTGGCAAATAAGTGAAGCTCACTTTTCGGTGAAAATGGACTCGCAAACTTTCTGCTTCATATTCAAAATTTATTTTAACTGTATCCTTTACGATATTTCGAGACGCCATACATAGAATATTTTAATGTATAATAATTTCGAAGCACATCAAGACAGTACTCGATTTCTTGCCACGTTCGCCCTCATCAATGGTGTCAATGGCATCCTCTGCTTTAGATCAGTCATGTCCCATACCTTTGTTCGATACGCGATATCTTTAACATAACTCCATGTGGGTGTCCATAGAGTCTCTTTACAATTTTAAAAATTCATTACAAAGGCAGATTTGTTCCATGTACTCGGTGGTTATCAAGATTTTTGTCACATTGCATTTCAGGTACTCTGCTGATGCATAAGATACTGTTAAATGAACGCCATACAAAATGGCTACTCCTCGAGAGAAGGCACAGTGGGTATCACTGGTTTATTGAAACCAAATCGGATGTGCAGACTCGGCGAAACTTCAGAACTAACAACAAGTATGGAAGAGATCCACCGTCACGTCCATCAACTCGTGCATGGGACAAGAAATTTATGGAGACGGCGACAGTGTTCGATAAAGGGAGAACTGTACGACCAAGAACATCTGAGGAAAACGTCGATCGTGTAAGAAATCGAGTACCGTCTTGATGTGATCGTATAGAGTCAGAAAAAACTTGAATACACACGTCTCACTTTGCAATAATTTCCACTTATCTGTCTTTTCACTTGCCTCTGTGATAAATTTTTGAAATTGTAAGGAGACTTTGTGGACACACGGCGACTGTAGTCGTACAACGCGTTACCATAACGCGCCAAACATTGGGCGTGGGTGTGCTATGTTTACACCTGATTTGTCGTGCATTCTATCCAACTCAGTTGCCACTGTCGCTGTCAGCGTAGTCACGCTAGTTTAGCCGGCATAAACTTCAAGCGTAGTTCGTACACGCGCCCATGAATACACCGGGTGTCGTCGTGCCTTGCTGCGCGAATACTTAATACTGTAATCTTATGGGATAAACGGTGAATGTGCGTAGATGCACAGTCATTGATGTGCACACGCTACACGCGCGTGTGTGTGTGCGCGCGAGACGCGTGGATCACGGAGTTCCCTGCAAAATGGATTACAATAGTATCGCGACCAAACGGTGAAGAGGTATAAAAATATTCCCCATAAACATCGTCAGTGGAAGTACGTTGCACATTTTAAGTAATACATTTCCATTCATAAAACTTTTTAAATCTCTAATGAGAGCTCGAAACTGGCGAATAACTCCGCTATCTTGGCTCACGTCTCACAGTGCAACCACCTTTCTTTCTTAATGTGTTCCTCTTTGAATTTTCTAATTTTTCTTTCTCTCTCTCTCTCTCTCAAAAATTGGATCAATTTAGTTTGGTATTTTTCACTCAAGTATAACTTTCTTGATCGGAGCTGAAAGAAGAATGGAAATACAAAGACGGATGTTACGTTTATACGTCTCGAAAATATTGGAAGTTTTCATTTGTCAATCACTTGTCGAAAAAAGTTTGCAAAAACTTGCGTGTTTTAAATTATTAAGGGAGTGATTTAAAGATGAAGTGGAAAAGTCAAAAGTTAATGCGCAGTGCCATAACAATTTTCTAAATTATTAATTATATAATTGTTAATTGATGCTCACCTTGTTGTTCATAAAAAGAGGACTCTTATTCTAGAAAATATTTTAATTCGATTGTTGCTAAAATGTCAACGAGTATCTTCTTCTATAGATTAAGAAAAATTACTGTGAAGAATACTTTACTCCTACATAATTCTTTCACACATGTATATTTTTACCGCCTCAAGTTCCACAATTTCGAGACGACTTTGAAATATCACAACATTTAGATACTTCCAACTACGATTAATATCCTCAGCTCTTTAAACTCATTAGCTTTAGTATTTAATCTTTATTAGCGTGGTTAACTCTAAGAGTTTGAGACTTCTCGCTATAGCGCTATTCTATTAAAACTATCCAAAGCCAGCGGGTTAAATAAGACCTAATTGGTGTCCAATGATCCGTGACATGAACACGGTTAATGCATGGATATTATCTGTACACGTAATACCAGACACATGACAGTTTCAGTGCCAGTCTTTTGATTTTCTGGAAGAGTCAATGAACTTGCAGCCAGAAATATAAATTCGATAACTAGACATAATTAATTTTTGAAAAATATTATTGAAAAATTTTCTCTTCGCACAAGTGTTCACACTGAATTTCCCTATATAATCATTAAATGTATAAATTAGTAAATATGTTTATATACATTTAAAGATATATTCAAATTTTTTATAATTTAGCAGTGTCATTTATTATCAGTTACGATTAACAGTTAGTGTTGAAGTCTTCATTATTTGTAAATTATTTTCCTTAAAATATTATTTCTAGGGTATTGAATTTTTCTGTAGAAGTGCTAAATGTATAAATTAATGAGCGCAAGCGAACGGATGCATTTGAATTTTTCATAATGCATTTCTCTATTGTGATTAACCGTTGAAGTTACTTCGTTTATAATACATTAAATTGTTTTATTATAAAGCATTAAATTTTTCAATGGAAGTACCAAATGTATAGATTAGTACATTAGACATAAATAAATGAGCGTATTTAAATTTCAGTAATATCAGAATTTTTGTTCCTATTCCAGAGTTCTAATTAGCTTTTTGTATACCTATATATTTGCAATGAACTTTTTACGACGCTCACATAATACTACAGTTGTTCCAGTATTCATGAGATTATTTCCTAATTAGAATTTCGTTTCTCAATATAAAGAACTTTGATTAACTTCTTATAACACTTATAACTATCAGTTATAATAACCAACGTCGATTAGACAGGAAACTGTTGTATCTCTAATTATTACACAGAGTTTAGGTCTCTTGGATATTATATTTTTGCACCTTCAAATCTCACAAATGCGTGAAAATCCGTGGCCTTAGCTGTTCGTGTTAAATATCACACGATCAATCGTTGCAAAGTGTAAAATGTAGACAATGTAAATTAACAATATCGACTAAATTCTCCGATCTAGAAATATTTTCAACAGCAGCAGTAATTTTTCATTCATTCAACCCTCTAATCTAACACAATTCTGCCCTCCAAAAATACGCTATATTTGCTCTTAAACATTTTTTCATTTGTCATACCTTTACACACACATACATCTTTAGACACGCGGCGCGTTGTAAATCAAATGTTTGTTTTTCATACGTTACCATCACGTTAAATCTTCGCCGACAGGGCCATTCTTTCCGTAGGTGCGTATCTGTTGTTCAAAGCGTTCGTTGTGAATTAAAACTATCGCCGTTATAATGATTTCGATCATGGCGTAAAATATTAATCGGGGCGCGGTGCAATAGAAATGTTCGATCATTAAATTCCGGCGTATTCAGGAGTGGTTGGTTATTTATCTCGTTGCAACGACAGACAACGTCTTTTGTCGTTACACTATTTGTATATGAACGAGGGAGGGAACGAGCGCGGAACAGTCAAACGCAAGCAAGCTCGATTAATGGCTCGTGTAATAAATCTATCGCCGATTTCCGTAGCTGAACGACGTTATTTTGACCAACGCTGCCTGCGCGCCTTTATTATTCCTGCCATTTGAACAGCGCGCCGTGTCCTTCGCCATTCACATTTCCGCGATGTGAAAGAACATTTCAGAGGAGTTGCTTGTTCTTTGTTCGCGTGTATTTATAATATAAATAACAAACATTACACCTCCACCTTCTCGTTTGGCCGAAAAATTAGGGCCATTTGTAATCATCAATGTCTCTTGTATTTCCAGTCGAATTTCGAGGATAGAATTCGTGATTGATGATAATTTTGATAGACCATTAGGCCTATGATTGAGGAAAGTCGAGGAGCTTTCAAGCAGACTCTAGTTGAAACTTCGGAGAGTATGAAAATAAAATTTCAAAAGATGAAGCGAATTGTTGAAAATAAAGTATAAAGGTGGAATTAATTTTTCTGTCTGTAGGTATAATTTGTCGATCGGTATTGAAAAAGAGTTCATGATATTTACACATATGTAGCGAGTGTTGACACTGAAAAATGAATTTTTAATTTAATTTTATCTAAAATAACTGATTTCTACGCACTGGAGTCCAAAATTTCGTTTCGAAATGAATTTCATAGTTAGTGACTGAGATAGCTGGAAAATTGCAAAATGAATGTTCTTACGTAATTATTTATCTATTTTTCTCTCTTCAATTCGATTAATTATTTTACGCATACATAAATTGAACGATAAATTTCATATTAGTACGAATCAATACATTACATGTGTTAATGTACAATTTTGTGTAATTAAATTTCAATATTTCACTACAATGATATATTTAATTGTAACGTAGATATTGTTCGAACACGCACCTATATATTTTTCGCACATATTATGCTTCACATGATTTTTAATTATTTAACTCGTTCAGAATAATTATTCTTCGAATCCGTGGGCAATTACCAGCTCGAGGGATTAAATCGATCGAGTTTAGAAGCAAAAATTACTTAACAAAAAAAAAAAAAAAAAAACAGAGAAAAACGAAAAAGAAACATCGATCTTGAAAACTCGAAATTCACGATCCTGCTTCAGCCAGCGTGGCAACGTTATATCTCGCAAGAAAAAAAAAAGAAAGAGGAAAAGAAGTATAACGTAACTGGATGCATTCGGAAAGCTTATTTAAATACACAGACACGGGTAACAGTTCCTTTTTCCAACTTAAAATCCAGTTCGTATTCTTGAAAGGTGAACGAAAAAAAGGAAAAAGAAAACAAAAGGGTCCAACTTGGTAAGCAATTTGCAATTCTTTTGAATCGTGCTCGGCACACAGTCTGATTTTAACCAATTCTACGACGTAGCGTGCATACTAGTGTTTATTCGAATAAGCCTCCTCCCCTCTCATTCAAAACTGTTCCACTTCTCGCTCGGCTGTTCGAAAAAGCTTAAAGAGTTAGCGGCCACGACGATAATAAAAAATATCACTCCCTCCGATAGTGTTAGTCCCGGTGACGCTATTCTCTTTTTGCTTGTTCAATGTATATACACGGGATGTATATACAGGAGGTCAAGAAAGTAGGCGTGCCAAACTTTGAAACTGCAGTAGACTACTCTGGCCGAGAGCGAGAAAAAAGATTATATTGCAAAAAGAGCAAGAGGAGGCGATTCTCTTTCTCTGGCGAATGGAAGAACTGGTTCTCGTCGAATTTAAATATTGTTTTGTTAATTGAAACAGATGTTACTTCACTTGGACCACTCGTTGACAAAATAGATATTGCTTTGAGGCTATTAGATACTGAGAATCAGACATTAGATATCATTTTGTTAATCAAAGGTGATTCAAACACGCACGATGTGAATCTGTTGGTAATAATAATGGGAGAAAGTTTACAAGAAGTGTTTGTAGAATACATGAATCAGAAAGAGCAACGTGATTTGTTTCTAGCGAAAATTATGAAGATCAATAAATAAATTTGTAATTTTCAAAAAGAATTTTCATTGAGTTATAAGGTAGATAAAAGAGGAATGACATACACGAAAAATATAAATAAAAAAGCAAGAATAATTGTAAGATTTAAAATATATGAAAGAAATATATATTTAATATATATATAAAATATAAATAAAAAATAAAATAAATTAAAAATATAAAAAAAATATAAAAATATAATAAAATAAAATAAATAAAAAAGTAGAAATAATTGTAAGATTTAAAATATGTGAAAGAAATATTTTTATATATAAAAAAATATAAATAGAAAAGTGGAAATAATTGTAAGATTTAAAATATATGAAAGAAATATTTTTATATAATATATATAAAAAAAATATAAATAAAAAAGTAGAAATAATTGCAAGCTTTTCACTGAATTAGAACCAAGAATGGAATTAGATAACTCTTGACCTGAAGGAACAGTTTAATTATGAGAGTTTGAAGAAACAGGAACTTTTTGTTCCGAGGAAGCAACGACGAGAGAGAAAATACGAGAATTTTCACACAGATTATTCAGACGAGTCTTGGAACGCTTTTGAGAATTTCTCACGTCCATCTTTTCTCAATAGCTGATAGTTGTTACAAATTCGTAGTACGACAACGTGTAATGATTCTCTCGGTTGAGAACTACCTACAGGAAGCTCAGTAACCATCGTCTAATTACTTCGAAGCCCAGGTATCCTATCTGCTCCAAGATATGCCAGGGCTGTACGAGAAGATGTACAAATTAAATTAGAAGCACGAAGATTGAAATTTTCTTACGTTCGACGAGAAAACTGATTGATAGATTATGAATGGTTTGGAATTTGTACGTTGTAAAGAAAATTTGAAGATACGTGGAACGTGCGAAATATATATAAATATAAAAAATATTTACAAGTGTTAATAATGTAATAACAGAAATGCCAATATTATTGATATATTATTGATATAATGATAAAAATATTAGTAATAAACATGAAAAATATTTTGTGAGTTATATATAAAAAAATATATATATAAAAATAGTAATGAGAATATATAAATATATATAAAAAAATATTTGTTTATTGAATGTTATGAGGAATTTCATTTCGTACAAAATGTATGGAAACAAAACGTTCGAAATATCGAGAATAATCAAAATGTAATACTTACAACATTCAGTTAGAAAATATTAATTATTACATGTTCAATAGATAAATTATGATTCTTGATATGGATGAACCTAACTTCTACGTAGATTTCATTTATAAAAATGTAAATTCGTCTACCAATTGGTATCGTCTGACTGTCATTCGGGTTTTGCAAATAAAAATCGCCTCAAACGGCGACAGAAACAATCAAGTTCGATTAGAATCGTTTCAACAGTCGAGGAGAATTTTTTGATTAATTTTAGAAAATCATTCAATCAGCAAGCCGTCGATCGTTTTGGAGATCGTTTGTTCGAAACAATCCATCACTCGATGTCCATCTCCACTTGCTCTTCACCATAAATAACCAATCGCGTGATGATTGCATGTACCAGTGTGGTGAACTCGAGCCTTACAACCGATCCGATAACCAAGACTGTCACTAACGTGTACCCTTTCAGGTCACTCGACGATTTTTATTCATTAAATCGCCGTGATATAAAAATTAATCAAACGTGATTCCCGCGGATCTGGAGAAAACGAAAACCGAATTCACGACACTGTCAGTAATCGAAAGCATAGAGAATAAAATTAATGAAATGAATAGAAGAGCTACAATTAACTTTCTGTGTTGACATCATGGTGTAATAGTTAATATTATCATGTTGTATAATAATTATAGTGTAGATAGATGAATATAGTTAATTTTATATTTACTTCTAACTTTATGTTATTAATTTTCGTTCGATTCAGCAGGAACGGATAACAGCCAAGTAATTTGTCCGATTTTATTGTATAGTTGGTTTAATTGCTACCGTTCTCGCGCTGAATACGCAAAATAAATATAGGCTCATTTGTTAGTAAAGTGCTGAATGGAAAGTCGTTCGGATATAATTACAGATAGAGAGAGAATATAAATTACATATAGAAATACAGATAATACATAGTTTCATAATAGTAACGCATAGAGTATATATCATAATAATATATAGTTTATACATTATTACAAATATATTCATATATATTCATAATATATTGTAATATATATTATATATATTGTAATATATTACAAATATATTCATAATAATAATATAGTTTCATAATAGTGATACATAGTTCATAATAATTCACAGAGTACGAAGTTTCAAATTATTGTAATAACCAGTGGCATTTAAATTATTTAAAATCGTCGAAAGAATGATTACGTATATTCATAATATATTGTAATATATATATATATCTATAAAATATACAATCTATATATTGTAATATATCACAAATATATTCATACTAATAATGTACAGTTCCATAATAGTAATACATAGTTCATAATAATTCACAAAGTACGTAGTTTCAAATTATTGTACTAACGAGTGCCACTTAAATTATTTAAAATCGTCGAAAGGATGATTACATATATTCATAATATATTGTAATATATATATATAAAATATACAATTCATACATTGTACTATATTACAAATATATTCATAATAATAATGTATAGTTTTATAATAGTGATACATAGTTCATAATAATTCACAGAGTACGTAGTTTCAAATTATTGTAATAACGAGTGCCACTTAAATTATTCGAAATCGTCGAAAGGGT
Organism: Tetragonisca angustula; assembly: GCA_036937485.2. Classification (NCBI taxonomy): domain Eukaryota; kingdom Metazoa; phylum Arthropoda; class Insecta; order Hymenoptera; family Apidae; genus Tetragonisca; species Tetragonisca angustula. Next base: position 631,963 of record JAWNGG020000115.1, read on the forward strand.
GATTACATATATTCATAATATATTGTAATATATATATAATATATAATTCATATATTCATATATTCATGATAATAATGTACAGTTTCATAATAGTAATACATAGTTCACAATAATTTATAAACTACGTAGTTTCAAATTATTGTAACAACCAGTGCCACTTAAATTATTTAAAATCGTCGAAAGGAATTCGAACGTTAGGCACTAGATATCAATTGTTTCAAAAGCGTAGTTTGAAAATTTCAAATTGCTTATGATCAATCCCCTTCTGTCGGTCCCCCTCTCCAACCCCCCTAAAAAAAAAAGAACGTTTTCGATCGTGCCTCGAGGTACATGTAAAATACCATCAGGCATCTGTTTCAAACACCCGCACGAGGAAAATAGAATCGACGATTTTAATTAAACTCGCGGGCACGAAAGATTCCAATATTCTCGAATACTTTCGAATACTTGCGTTTCTTGCCGGGGAGGGGGGGGGAGGGGGGAGGGGGGGAGTCATCAACCCTCGAAGAAGAAATGTTTACAAAATCGAGATGAAAAATTCCGAAATGAACGGAACGTGAAACCTAAGTTTTCACCCCCTCCCCTCCCCTCGATATCCAATGACACCGATTAGGGTGGTTAATCTGCCTCTTGCGTATTTATACTCGCCGTTTCGACGCAAGAATTCGATTACACCGGGACCGCGTGTCTCGATGTCGCGCGAATTCCTTAAAACGCTCGGGAACGCGAGAAAGATGGGAACGGGAAACAAGAAAGTGAAGAAAGAAGAAAAAGGAAAAACACAGGAGAGAAGAGTTTTTATTTCGTTTCGTCAATCTCGCCGCAATACTCGGTAATAGAATCGAAATGCATGGCTACGTGGTATCTGCCGCGGTAGTAATAACGGCAACCATGCTTCAGGCACTTTAATTTTGATGGGAACTAGCGTTTGACATTTCAAACCGAAGCATATTAATACCATTGGATTGAAACGTTCAGGAAATGCACGCGGAAATGCACAATGAGGCGTGGGGGGGGGGGAGAGGAGAGTAGAAAATCGCGCACAATGAACGTACTTATTACGCAATTAAAGCTCCAGTGTGTTCTCATAGGAGAAGGAGAAGAACTGATAATTGCTGCCGCGATAGTAATTATGTACCACCGGTGAAAAAAAAAAAAAGGAAACAGAAAAACGAAGTGTATCCAAAAATGAAAGATCCCGATGCCGAGCACGAAGTATTATCTGCTTCAATGAATATTACGTTTCGGTTTTAAACTTTACGTCTGCGTCTATTTTATTTCCACGTGCTTTCTGTATAAAAGATGTGCGTTGCATTTGCAAGGGTACTTTATGTATTTAGTGAAGGTACTCAGTGAGTAGTAAAATAAGTAAAATGAAATAGTGAACGATGGTAAAATAAATAAAATGAAATAGCGAACGATGGTAAAATAAGTAAAATAAAATGGTGAATAATGGTAAAATAAATAAAATGAAATAGCGAACGATGGTAAAATAAGTAAAATAAAATAGTAAATAATGGTAAAATAAGTAAAATAAAATAGTGAATAAGGTAAAGTAAGTAAAATAAGTGAGATAAAATAGTGTACAAGTAAGTAATAAAGTAAGTAAAATAAAATAGTGAACAAGTAAGTAGTAAAATAAGTAAAATAAAAATAGTAAAATAAGTAAAATAAAATAGTAAGCAATGATAAAATAAGTAAAATAAAATAGTGAACAAGTAAATAATAAAATAAGTAAAATAAAATAGTGAACAAGTAAATAATAAAATAAGTAAAATAAAATAGTGAACAAGTAAATAATAAAATAAGTAAAATAAAATAGTGAACAAGTAAATAATAAAATAAGTAAAATAAAATAGTGAACAAGTAAGTAGTAAAATAAGTAAAATAAAATAGTGAACAAGTAAGTAATAAAATAAGTAAAATAAAATAGTGAACAAGTAAATAGTAAAATAAGTAAAATAAAATAGTGAACAAGTAAGTAGTAAAATAAGTAAAATAAAATAGTGAACAATGGTAATATTAGTACAACATAACAGCATAAAATTTAGCAAAAGTGTCGAGTATACAGATACTAGGTTCAATTTTTATCAAGTGTGAAAGTAAGTGATTTATTAAGTATAAAGTATTTGGTAATGTTCTAGAATTAAGATATAAATGTTTGTGATTTATTTAGCATTTACTCGTTCAAGTGGAAACGAAATATGTTTATTGAATTTTATGAAATGAACTGTCACTCTTTTTTAATAAATTATTACACTTTTAATAAGTTATTTATTAAAATAACAGATCCAAATTCTTGACTCGAAATGTATAATTCGTATAATATTTAATCAATATTAATTCATGTAAAATGTAATTCACTTGAATGTAATTTAATTTACATCTTTGATGACATTTACAACTTTGATGTTTGTTCAAATCGAATCAAATATCCATTAATTTTCTACGATAACTGTGACTTCACGAATTATACGTATAGTTTATGTAGAATTAATGCGTATTAATTAATAAACGACGGAAGTTTTCAATTATTGTTCACACATCTCACAAGCAAGATATATGAAAAGTTATTTCTACAGAATATTTCTATCATTTTATATTATAATCAATTTAACGTTTCTCAGTGATCATATTATAAAAAAGAGCCATGTACATTCAGATTACTATAATTGTACCAACAGTACAACGAGACATTTAATTAAAGACATTGCCAAGTGCCAAAATTGGAAAATTTCACTTTTTTGTCTCTGAAAGGTGTAAAAATGAAGAAAGAATGCAACTCAAGTGGAATTTTTCTTTCGCTGGTAGTTACCGTAACATTTTTCTCCCCTCTGAAGAATTTGTTACCAACAATGTTTTCCACGATAGAAGTAAATCGAAAGTATTATTTCGTAACACTGTCCACGGTTACAGTGACGGGGAAAAATGACTGTACTGTTAGCCTCTTTAATATTCCTAACCGTGCCGATAATCGTTGAAACGTAAAATCTCAATAACTCTGACAAAGTCTAATTAGCTGTAAGCGCTTTACTTGCAACGAACTCTGTATAATTTTCCGGCAAATTATCGGATATATAGTTATACCAAAGGGTATTATCGAAATCAATTTTTTTCCGCTCGAATATCCTATTCCCCGTCAATTTCGCGTACTTCGTACCAATACATTCACACGGGAATTTGTTTCGTCTACTAAATGTCAGAACAAATATTCTGCGTTGAACGTGTTTTATATTTTTGCACATTGCGTGCATGGAATTTCGCGACATTAAATTTCTCGGAAATAAACACTGAATGTAATATAATAAATATTGAATGAAATAATAAATAAATAAAATTAATAAAATGATAAAATAAATGATAAATATATCATATAAATAATATGCATATGATAACACGGAGTGAAGAGCAAAAGAAACACGATATGCGGCAGAATGTTCAGAATTGCATGAAAAGGATTCCCGTGCGAATGATACCACGTGATAGTGGGTACATTACAATGATGCCTCGAAGGCAAACTGTTTCAGTAATACAAATAATTACAAATAATTAAACAATTAAACTAGAATTACCGCAAACGATGATGAAAACGATCGATTTGTAACGTTTCGTAGAAATTTGATTCACGCTCGTACTAACCAGTGGCGAAGAATTTCAAGATCGAATGTAAGTATTCGAAAGTGCTTGAAAAGATTGAAATTCTTCGCGTCGGCGAATTGAATTGAATCGAAATTGCTAATTTTATTTTACTGTTAGAAATGTGTAACGGTGTTTTCAACATCTCTTAACACTTTCCAACACTTGCGTTTAATCGAAGAACACTTGTGTTCTTTTCCAGGACAATTCCAGAAGAATTCCGTTCCATCAGTTTGTCTGTCACAAACGTGATCATTTTTACCACTCAATGAAGACTGAGCCAATAATTGATGAAAAATTCAATTGTTTATCGATAATTTACAACTGTTTAAATTATTGACAATGTTTCATCGTTAATAGTTTCGTTATGCTTTTCACTGTATTGCTAATCGCGTATTTACCACTGGAAAAATACTAGAAACATAAATATGTATTATGCACAAAATTGTGAACGAGAACCAAGTATATACACGTGTAGGTTCACCCATAAATAATACTTCCATCTCTCGCATATCATCGCTCGTTCGAGTTCAGCTAATTGCAAGTGTAGATTCTTTTGCCTTGGGAAACCTATCCAGGTCTAGAAATTACTTTATGATCGTGGAATTGCACATCTGCGGCTCGAACGAGTTGCTAGGCTTTGCACCCTGAATAGCGACGATGCGTCGTAAACCTCGAGCCTGGCACATTGACAGTCAATGAACGGAGACTCACACCCCTGTGACTTTACGCCAACTTATGGTGGATGAGTTCGAAGATCAGACGAGCTGTACAAAGTACAGCTTACAGCTCACGTGCAGTCTATTTTTCAAAAGAAAATCATTACGTGTCGACAAACGTGTTAGTAAGAATTTAAAGGGTTGATAAGAATTTAAGATACAAATTCACTGCACCACAAAACTTTGTCTATCGTATTTTTAAATTAAAAATTAAAGATTTTATTATTTTACTATTTGTTACTTTATTTCTTTTTATTTAGATTTTATTATTTATTACTTTATCATTTTATTTTATTAATTTTATTCAAATAACATTTACTGCAGACAACAAAATATTTCACTTTTACGTCATAATTGTTAACATGTTGATACTTCGTTGTGTAAAGTATTATTTAATTTTCCTATTTCCGAGGTAAACACAGTATACTTATCCAGAAAGAATTTTGAAAAGGATTTTGAATTTGTATATCTGTATTTTAGAATTGGATGTATAATCAACGATAATAAATAAAAACGATTGTAATTAATTTATGACAGATAAATGTCAGAAGAGCTAGACATTCTTATTTTTTTACCAAAGAAAAATTTCACGCGACAATAGGCTACTGAAAATAATTGGAAATGCTCTGTAGATTTAATGTCAAGCATTTCTCATTCGTAATATGTAGTAGCCTTAAAATTAATGAAGCTGACGGAGTCGATATTAACCAGTCCTTAGTAATCACGATTAACGGACCATTACTGTAAGTAGTTGGAAACTTTCTTGCGAATTTCTTTTGTCGCGCGAAAAGCAATCTCCGTAAAATTGTAGCGCGAATGAAAAAACGCATCCCGAAATACTTTGAAATTTTTATATTGCGTATCTATTAATTATTTTGTTTTCTGTCTTCAATTTTTAGTGAATTCTACAATTATTCTATAAATCAGTCCAAAAATTTATATTCTTTGCATGAATAAAAAATTTGAAGAAAAATATGATTACTGGACCTGTCAGTTAATTGTAATGCACTTGTTGTCATTATAATATTATTATATTAATTTCATTTTATATATATATATGTATTTAATTTTGTTACAATATTAATTATTTTTTAAACCTCTATTCAATTTTATAATTCTATCTAAGTCAAAAATCTGTATTCTTTATACAAATCAAGAGATACAGTTGTCTTCCCAGTTAATTGTAACACAATTATTTTTATTACAATACTATTATGTTAATTTCATTATTATAACATTGTTATATTAATTATTTCTTAAACCTCCGTCCAATTTTATAATTCTAGCCAAGTCAAAAATCTGTATTCTTTATACAAATCAAGAGATACAGTTGTCTTCCCAGTTAATTGTTCCCAATTATTTTTATTACAATACTATTATATTAATTTCATTATTATAACATTGTTATATTAATTATTTTTTAAACCTCTGTCCAATTTTATAATTCTATCCAAGTCAAAAATCTGTATTCTTTGTACAAATCAAGAGATACAGTTGTCTTCCCAGTTAATTGTAACACAATTATTTTTATTACAATACTATTATGTTAATTTCATTATTATAACATTGTTATATTAATTATTTCTTAAACCTCCGTCCAATTTTATAATTCTAGCCAAGTCAAAAATCTGTATTCTTTATACAAATCGAGAGATACAGTTTTCTTCCCAGTTAATTGTTCCCAATTATTTTTATTACAATACTATTATATTAATTTCATTATTATAACATTGTTATGTTAATTATTTTTTAAACCTCTGTCCAATTTTATAATTCTATCCAAGTCAAAAATCTGTATTCTTTGTACAAATCAAGAGATACAGTTGTCTTCCCAGTTAATTGTAACACAATTATTTTTATTACAATACTATTATGTTAATTTCATTATTATAACATTGTTATATTAATTATTTCTTAAACCTCCGTCCAATTTTATAATTCTAGCCAAGTCAAAAATCTGTATTCTTTATACAAATCGAGAGATACAGTTGTCTTCCCAGTTAATTGTAGTACAATTATTTTTATTACAATACTATTATATCAATTTCATTATTATAACATTGTTATATTAATTATTTTTTAAACCTCTGTCCAATTTTATAATTCTATCCAAGTCAAAAATCTGTATTCTTTGTACAAATCAAGAGATACAATTGTCTTCCCAGTTAATTGTAATATAATTATTTTTATTAGAATGCTATTATATTAATTTCATTATTATAACGTTATATTATATTAATTATTTTTTAAACCCCTGTCCAATTCTATGATTCTTCTTCATAAATCATAAATCCTTGACACGAATCGAAAATCGTTCGAGTTGGTCGGCTACTTGTAACGCGATCACGAAATTAACAAGTAATGAAAGTAGCAGACGTTTACATAAATTATCCACAAGGTATCCCTTGATCAAGCTACATACGGATAGTAAAACAGATACGAAAATGACTGCCATAAAGCATGATACCGCGCAACGTTATCGCTCGGGAAACAAACTATTCCATTGGCTGTGTTATAGGTCGATAATGTTGAACGTCCATTTCGATTAAGAATTTAAATTCGTAGCATCTCGACACCTGATTTCAATTAATCACAAGCTGCTTAAATAACGAAATCGACATGACTTTATTTCTCGAATTTTATTTCGAGCTTACGTTCCATATTTATTAGTAATTTATTAATAATCATCTGAGACCTCTGACATTCGACCGACGTACGTGATCTCTATTATAAATTCCGCATGTGTCTGAATTTACACGTTCACCTACACTTTGACGTGTGAAAAACAAATTTTTCACGTTATAAAATCGAATAGAATTTCGTTGCATCGTTTCACATCTTAACAATCGATTAATTATTGGAAGGATACGTTTCACAGCGTGAACGTTTCATCGACATAATATTCGTCATAAAATACTGATTATCATTCGATTAAAATAATGCTCGAACAAACTGGCGAGACATTGTCGATGTTAATATTTTTTTTTTTTTTTACAAGAGGTCGATTGTTATCGAATGAAAATATTTAAACGAGACAATATTTTTCGAGATTCAAACAATTCGTTCGAGGAACGAAATGTTTCACGAACGCTCGGGCCAAAGATGTAAATAATTTTCCTCGAAGATGCGTAACGATACAGAGTAATTGATTGACCTCTATCCATTCAGCGACGCAGTTTTCATCCCGAGACTGTTTCGCGATTCTCAAAGAGACGAGAGTGATAAAGGCACCGCCGATATATAGTCGAAACTGTTTTCGCGTCGACGAAACTATCCACCACGGTAATTTCCGCGCGGGCGAACTCTATTACTTTAACCAGCGGTGGCGCGTTTAAATCGCGTCGAGATCGCAAATGCACGATCGCGCTTATAAAAGTATTAGGGCCAAAGACACACCATCCGCCCCCCCCCTCCCCTCCCCACGGCACACTTTCCAAAGTCACGCGAAAGAAAATTAGGTTGCCTCGTCGTCGGCTTAATTGCAATCTTAATGGGTTGATCGATAGCCGATAGATCATAATTGATATGATTACTGGCACCGAACCCCCCGAGGTCGCTTGTTAATACGTTCCGTATTTACGAGGGTGGACGATGCGCAGACTGTAATCAACCGCCGATTGTTTATCGGCAATCAGTCGCCGGTCTACGATTGCCAATCATCTCGTAATTCGGCAATTGTAATTGAAACGCATGGGGGAGGCAAATTCCTACTATATATCCCTCCCACAACCGTGTTGCAGCAGCCCAAAGATCGTAAGTGACCGGCTCAACGTCCTTGGAGGCTGTGTTTTACGGGACGAGCCTCGTCGAATTGAGATTTTTCCAAAAGAAATCGACCACTTCGTTGAACGAACGATTTACTCTCAAAGAGTAAAATCGCTGAGCTGATTTTGCGGAGAAATCAATCGCTGGAACGTTGGTGCGTTTTTCTTTTTTTTTTTTTTTTTTGGAAAGATTAACCCTCTCTCGGTACGACGGCCATGGTGAGCGTGTGAGCAAAATGGTTAAAAGTTGGAAAAGTGACGTTTGCACGTTGAGCGTGTTACGTACGGTGATATGCAAAGTAGAATATTCATTGTTATTAATTAGACTGCGGGATTTTTGTGAAAATTCGTACTTTTCTGTTTATTTCTTCCATATTCAATAAATTGAAGAAAAGAGAAATTAAATATTTGTTTTATCTGTTAGATACTCTATCTTGGATGTTGTCTACAGTTCTGCGTTTTCACGCAAATTTATATCATTGAAATAAACGTTTATGTTATTGGAACAAAAAAGTAGAAACCAGATAGTGGTTTGTTCCGTTGAATATTATATTTCGAATATTTCCTATAGTTTACGTGTGTTACGTACGTTCGATGCGTTTTCGTAGCTCTAAATTTTCCATAATATCTGGCGCATGAAACAAATCTCTCCGTTCAGGCTCCATTCGGCCTCTAAGAACACAAAATTGCATGCACATCCGCGGTCTATAAATCACTTATGTACATAAATCACTTCGTCGCGAGGAAATACGAAGTGTGAAAATAAACGTTATTTTATAAAAATTGAGTTCACTTGAAAAATAATATCTGTCGTCACATTTCCTCCAACTTCCAATTTGTATAAATATACGTGGTCATTTGCATACATTGCTCATTGTTTATTCTCACATTTAATATCAATCGTTGTTCATTACTCTACGATTAGAGCCACGATTAAAGCTCACTCACTAAATCATTGTTGTCCACAGGTTGCAACGGAGCTTACGAAGCTTTCCACACTTTATCTTCGTTACCATAGTACAGGAACTCTGAGTGATGCAGCATCTAGGTATATGTAGTGTATGTACTTATTCAATACACAACATTATCAATACTAATACAATTTCTCTCTCTCTCTCTCTCTCTCTCTCTCTTTCTCTTGTAAACAACACATGACACATCTAACATGTTTTGTAACAAAAATTTGATAAAATTGACAAAATTGAAAAATTTTTGCGTTACATTGTTAATTAGTAATGTTATATGTTATCATATTACAACAGTATTATGTATAGTAATAACAATATTATATTAAATTTAATAAAAATTTTCTATGTTGCATTATAATATTATAGTTAATATTAATTAGTGATATTACATAACAGTATATATTATATTATATACTTATATTATAATATAACAACAGTATTTTATTGTATTATTATATTATTATATCGTAATATAGTATATTGTTTAATATAAATACGTTCTCAGAAAAATCTTAATTACTTGTGATTTCCACATAACTAAAAAATATACTCAGTGAAAGATTTGAGTATTGGTAAATTACTTGCTATAAATGTAACACGCGCAAACTATGATTCACTTATTCCAGATAGATTTGTTTACATCGTTATACAATTAAATTACATAATTAAGTAATACTTTCCGCGGAGGTAAAACGCGAGCTCTTTACTCTGGATTTTTTCCAATTACTCTTATTTTACACTTTATTATAATAGAACAGAGCAAACATGAAAGCAAGCTTGGAACAGAGCAACAAAGTAAATTAAATAAATAATATGGCGAAACACATCCTTTTTACGAAAAAAAGGAAACAAAGAAACGAAGGGTCTAAAGCGTGTGTCCAATTTCAAAAATGAAACACTTTAGTACAAAATGAAATTTAATTTCACATTTTCCTTCGTACGATAAGAAGATATTGTACGTACATTGAAGATATTGAAATTATAGCAAAATTAATTGAAAAGATTCGATTCACAGCTGCTCGTAACATAATGTCACGGTGGAAATATTTTTTGAGCGCGACTAAAGCGACATTAACGTTATTAATTGATGTTGCTGCGTTATATTACAATTACAAGAGATAATTTATTTTAATATGATATTTCAAACGTTCTTGAACGAATAAATATTATTTGAACACAGTGGGTGGTACATTTTACATTCTGAAATATTGTAAAATATAATATTACAGTCACACGTTAAAGTAAAATTATTACTTTTCGTTTGTCGACAGAACCTTCGATTATCACTCGTTAATTTTTCACTTCTCCGAGAAATTTTGCGAAACGTTCATCCGCATTAATAATTAGAATAAAGTCAACTAGCGTCCATTTGCATTTTCTCAAATGTACAGACAAGAAATTCATCGGTTCGTTTTCTAGAATAGCGCACGTACTCTTTTATATAAGAAATCGATTCATCGAATCTTCCTCTCGAGATTGGATGCCAAGGATGGGATTGAGGAGAAGTCGTCAAGTACGGAATAATTCCTGAAGGCCTTAAGGATGCATAGAGTTTGAAAGCAGTCTAATACGTTCAAGGGCCATTGGGATATCCGCGTTCCATCCTATTTCATTCGAAATCAATTTATCATTATGATGTTCCACGACAGCGTTTTATTATAATAAATGAAATGTTTGCATACCGTAAAATGTATATCGCCCCATTTACGTCCGAGTAAGTCGGACGGGCTCGACAAACATTTATAAGTATCCTATTTACATGGTTGTGATTTTAACAGACTTATTGAAATTTGATCGTTATCCATATCAACAACTTCGTGCAATAATAATGTTACGCGTACTTCAGTTTGTTGAAGTTTTATCAAATTTTAGAACCGAAGTGAAAGATACAGAAACAGTATTTACGTTAAATATTGAAATTTCATTGTTGTGCAAGTATCAAATTCTCAGTCATTGTTCACTCTTGTTAATACTCAGATTTAATACATATATTCCGCTTGAAAATAAAAATAATACGTTAAATGAAATTTTAATTTCGTCTTAGTTCTTAAAGTGATATATATCTTTTTGCTTTTTTGCGTCCAGGAACAAACAGGATTAACATCTTTGAACGAGTGGTAAGGTTCCTTCTTCTTTCTGAAAAATTTCATGTTTGGCATTTGCAGTGTTTTCAACAAGGACTCTTCGATTGTGTTTCATTCGTTCTTTTTAAAAATTCGAGTACATAGAAACAACGTTTTGACGTTGGTATTCCAATTTCATTTTCACGTTTGTTTTCTTCGCTGCAATTGCTTAATGGGCAACGTTTTCTGCAACACGCAAAATTTATGTGGTACTTCTCGGTCAAAATGCAACGATAATAATAGAAGAGTAACAAGGTAAATTTGATATCATCTGGCTTCAAATTACACATTTCGAATTTCTCCAACATTCGGCCATGTTTGCTCCATACATATTCCTCGAGTTTCCATAAATACATTGTTAGCACGTAATAGTGCAAAAAATAGGAGAAAATATGGCGTGAGGATCATAAAGGAGATATAACAGAAATATGAAACACGAAGGAAACAATGACTTGTTCTTGCTCTGAATAAAACACAAGACATAATCTATCTAGAATAAAACGCGAAATATCCTGGCTAGAATAAGCCAAATCAGTTTGATTGAGACTATTTTAGTGTTTAATTGAGCATATGAACATTACGATTAAATTTATTGAACATTGCTCCCTTGCTAAACGAATTAAAATGATATCCATTTTAATTTTTGAACCTGAACTTCATTTCAACTTTTATTCGTAAATCTGACCTAATAATTTTCTCGATAAAACTTCATTAAAATTTCATTCATAAAAAGAATTTATTATATATCATTACTACATGCGAAAATAAAAATAAATTCCTGCATGTTAATATGTTAGAGGATTAGTTTATTTAGATCTACTTGATTCAATTAATCTAATTTATATTCAAACTGATGGATCAACCTTTATAATATTTAACAAAGGAACAAGTAATTCTATAACATCGTTTATAAAATGACTTGTTCCTTCGATAATGTCAATTGAATTTACAATATATTCATCTAATGTTAAATCATCTTTTTCTTTAAATTTAGTTAGATCACACATACATATAAATGGGTATATATTATTTTCTAGAATATCTTTATAGAACAAAATTTTATTTCATCAACAATCAACAATATAATCACAGAGAAAAAAATCGCTTTCATTTCATACGATATTCTTTCTTTCTCTCCCCACCCCTCCCCCTCATTATTCGCATAATATTCATGGATGAACGATGTTTTCTATCGACGTAAACTACAGTCACTCAATTAATATTTTATTGCCGAGTAAAATTTAATGAATTAATGTATCAGTGGGGATTAACGACACTCGGAAATGCGAGAATACATACGCAGAGGGTTATAGGCGTCCACATCGATGTATTATGCCACAGGTCACATCAGATGTCGCAAAATTTTAAAGGGGAGCTTTCACGTTATTTCGCTTTAACTTTCAATAACGTTTCGATGGCTCAACATGACTTAGCGAGATATTTGCCAACAATGAATTAACGAGCAAACAATGCTTTCGAAAGAAGTAAACGTCGTTAGACACTCCTGCAGAAACGAGTTTCAATTATTTATTGATCGACCGTGGATTCGTATTTTCAAGAATACGACTAGCCCTTAAGTGGCATGGTGAGATCACAGATGGTTGGAAGAATTTGTATCACATTGCAAAAATTTAATTGAAAATCTTATTATACTATTTTTAGTACATTGAGTATACTAAGTGTGATCATTTTATGTTATCTCTGACAGTAGACTGCGGATCTTTTATGTATTTTAACATTTTTTAATAAAGTCTATTGTACGTCTGTCTTCGATATTTTATATATTTTTATACATTCTGTCCACCTCCTTAAATTTTTCATAGATGCACAGAAATCCACAGTCTAGAGATTAGTAATAAAGAGGTTGCAGATTTCTATGCGTTTATGGAAAATCTGAAATTGAAGAAAAAACACACACAACGCATATAATAGGTAAATATATATATATATATATATATATATTATAAATATCTAAAATTGAAAATTTATTATAACATGGAGTAGATGGTACAACTTTCTATTTAAGTTCCGTCTCTTCATTCGTGAGTGTAAAAATGTAAAAATTGATAATCCACAATCTGATATTAATATTAAATCAAATTAAAAATTAAGCAATGTAAACCCATGATAGCGTTATCGTGATATTTCGTTTTCTTCTAGTAGCTTTTATGAGTTAATGGACTTGGGATTTTCATGCGTTTACGGAAAATTTTAAAGTGCAAAGTTGCGCAAAACATGTAACATGTGACGTGAGGTAATATATAAAATATTCAAATTACAGTACGTGAAATAATTTTTTAATTAGATTCTGCTATTTCAATTTAATTAAATATTTCTTTCTGATTTATTTAATTATTTAATTAAATATTTAATTTTAATTTTAAGTTTTTAAGTTATTTAATTCAATTGAATGTTGATATAAATATATTGAAAACATGAGTATAAATTAAAATAATAAATAATGATAATAAATACAAATACAAAAATATAAATATAAATTAGTTCTTAGAAATGTAAATTTATACAAAAATAAGTCTAATAATATAAAATAATAATGTGTAAATAATATATACGAAAATAAGTCTAACAATTAAACAAGCAAAATGTCGATAGAAAATTATAGCGTATATTATAGAAAATGCTTTAAATATTTCACATATATGTATATATTCCTATAAATGCAAAAACATTCGCAGTTTATCGAGCCACATATTACTATGCTATAATATTCGATGCCTTAATGAAACATTCGAATATTTTCTTCGTTCCGTATAATAACGGAGGGACGTTAAAAACATGGCTCGAACGGTTTCAAATGAGAAAATACGGTGCAACAAAATACATATTTTTCCGATGCAGCGTATTTCGAATTTTTTAAATGTCAGCGATATCTTCCTGTGCGAGAGTATGAGTGACACGTGTAAAAACGAGGTTTCGTTGCGATATTTAAATTTTGATTTACATATCCGATTTACTGGATATTTCTTTTTTTCTTCTTCTTCTTTTTTTCGGAGTATGTGATATATGAAATACAAGGGAAATAGAAATTTCTTATTACTAGACTGTGAATGTTTGTGCAATTTTGTAACATGCGAAATGTCTACGAACGTACACTATCGTACGAATATTGATGAAAGTCACTGTACATTTTACGAAAAATCATTCAAATCTCTGGAAACCTAACTTGACCATTTCAACAGTTCCAGTGTCAAAAGTAAGAATTTCACGTGAGAAGTTTATGATATAGTGTAAATATAATACGTACATGATAAAATGCAGAAGCTTTCATTTAATCGTTCGAATCTTGAAAACTACGTCGTTTTTTTTGCAAAAAGATACGAAAAAAGATACGAATTCGTCGTTTTATACGGTTCTGGCGCTTCCAGTGTTAAAGTTGAAATACGATATAAATTTTCGACGCTGCAAGACTGTTCTTTATTATTTTATTTGGGAACAACGCCTTCATCGGCATACAATATCCTTTTTACTCTGTTTTGCATCTCGCACCGCCTTTAATTAGCTTACGCCTCGTTTAAACTGTCACGCTAAAGTTTCGTGGAAAGCGACGAACGCTTTTTATCAGATTCGCGTAGAAATTGCACGTATCTATAGTTTTATCTACGATCGCGTATCGTACCCATACGATCTACGTACATACGTACGTGTGCTTTCATTATTTCTTATTTGTCTCGCCATTGCAATTGACATTTCGTGCGAGCGTTGATCTGAATAAACAGGTAAAAAGGTTTTATAAATCGTTAAATAAATTATCCGGCGTTAAAGTTTAAATACGACGTACATTGTAAATTTATTTACACGTTCCTTTCTATTCCCTGCACTGTAATTTCTGTCATATAAATTTTACGTTTTAATCGTCGGTAGGTTTCGCGTTTAAAAAAAAAAAAAAAAAAAAGCAGTTTTAGTGTTTCAGAAATATCAGCAGTGGAAATATATTTTAACAAATTGATGAATAATCGCGTAACAACTATCGGTAACTTCTAGCTACAATCAGAGACGAGGTATATGAATAGACCTAGCGTGCAATGTATCATACTTTCTTGTCCCACAATTTTGCGGTCTTAGAATAAATATTTCTGAACGAAACAAAACTCAAGATTGTTTACTCTTTAAAATGAAATCAAGTTAATTGTCTTACTAATTTTTTTCACGAAATTATAACAAGCTTAATGTATTGACATTTTTTTTTTACCTAGTGTATGAATATTTTCGCCTTTTTTTTTAAAGAATTTCGCATGAATTTTGTATATTTGATTTAGACCAGAATTTTTTATTTTTTATTTCAAGTTAAGTTTGTTTTCTATTTCGTGCGAAATGCGCGCGTATTGAATATTAATTAGACCACAGCGCCAACGGTGAAATACGTGATACACTTCCTACGATTCTCGAACGTAATCGATACTTCTCATGATCGATTTTTAAGCGGACAGTATGGCGGAAAGAAGCACGTAAGGAAGGAAGCAGCGTCCGTAAAGAAGAAAAAATCAAAATCGAGAAGAATCATTCAGAAAGAAATGTCACGCAGAAATTCTCAGGTAAAAATTTAAATTAATAGTTGTTAGATTTGTGTTTGTGTTGTGCATTTTTGGCTTTAATTCATGGAAATCTGCCAGATTACCGAAAAAATAATTTTTAATCGTCTAAATTAAGATTTAACTAAATGATTATTATGTACAATATTCAACCATTAAGAAATAATAGCATGTAAACATTTAAGCAGAACGTACCATGTTAAAAGTTATTTATAATTTTATACCAAATTTTAATTCCAATACAAACATAACCTTATAATTGACTAACTCATGGTTACATATATATACACGTATTTTATTATATACTTTTACACACACACTTTTATTATACATTTTCTACTCATATGTTGATTCTTTAACTTTATAATGCATAGTTCTTAACAAATCTAATATTAAATTCAACAATAATTTATTAAGAATGCATGTTTATTTAATAGTTAAAATAATAATTTTACTATGTAATATAATAAAATTTCTCATGTGCCAGTTTAAAGTATTGACAATTTTTCATCATGTGTGTGAACATTTTTATTTTTCTTTAAGAATTCCTCATGAATTCTGTGCATTTGATTTAAACCAGAGTTTTTTATTTTTTATTCCAAATTATCGTTTCGTGCGATTACAGCGCCCACAACGGTACGTGCGTACGTGAAGTACGCAATATACTTCCTACGATTCTCGAATATAAATAATCGATATTTCCAGTGATCGATTTTTAAGCGGAAAGTATGGCGGAAGGAAGCTCGCCTCGTCTGTAAAGAAGAAAGTGTTAGCCAGAAAAATCACTCAGAAAGAAGTATCATCGAGAAGTTAACGTAAAAATTTAAATCAATAGTTGTTACGTTTGTGTTTGTATTTTGTATTTTTAAGATAAAACGCATTTTTAGCTCCAACTCAAGGTAAGATTTAACCGAATAATTATTACATATAATTTTCAACAATTAAAGAAATAATAGCATATAAACGTTTAAACAGATTATATGTATACGCTAAAAAGTTATTTATATTAGATATCAAAAGTTATCTATATTTTATATCAAAATTTAATTTCAATTCTAACCAATACAAACATAACCTTGTAATTGACTAACTCATTGTTACATATATACACGTATTTTACTATATTCCTTTACACACACACACTTTTATTGTAACATTTTCTACTTATTTGTTGATTTTTTAACTTCATACTGCGTAATTGTTAACAATTTAACAATAATTTATTAAGAATGTATGTATTAAACAGTTAAAATAATGATTTTACTGCATAATATAATAAAATTTTCCATTTCTCAAATAAAGAAAACCTTGAGGCTCGGAACTCGAAGTTCAAAACATAAACATAACACTTACGTTTTTGTGTAAGGCTGTTATTGTAAATTGTCGAATCTGTTCGTTCCTAATCGCCTCATCTCCTACTACTTTCTCAATTCCTTGACAAGACGAGTCATTCCGCTGTCGAATTTCATAACACTCATTACGTCACTTTAGGTTTTCTAACCTATAAGTTTCTTCCATGGTGTAGCTACTTCGACATTCTTTTACTTTCATTTATACCTCATTAGTAGTATCATTTAATTTAATTAAACACGCGTGTGTTTAACGTTTTATTGAACATTACGGTAACAAAATCGTATAGTGCTTTGAAGCTTTTCGCCCCGATTTTTCTTCAATCGTCGATTTTACTTGTACGATTACCGGCAGATCATCTCAATAGAATTTGAAGTTGAGTGTCATTTTATTTTTACACGTTTGTGTTCACCTGACATGTTTGTTCTAATTTTTGGTTTCTCTCTGTGCAGGTTATTTCTTGATTGCAGAGATAGCATGGAACGCTTAGATGCCACGATTATTAATGGAAAATTTGGCCATATTTTATTTATTTTGGGTAACATTTGGTATACAATTCATATGTATTTGAGATACAATTCACAATACGTAATTATTCAAAATACAAAGATGAAAATAGAAAAGATTGAAACAATTAATATTGTATTTTAATAAAATAGTACTATTTTCTAAATAAATGCATCCTTCGCCTCCTTATTAATCAGAAAATTTTTGTGACTGCGCGCAATGCGGTCGGTAGAGCCAGTGTTTATTCCGCAATATTTTAATATTTTTTTAAGGAAAATAGCTTTCATTAAATTATTAATTCGTTTAAATTATAATTCGCGAAATTAGAATCAGTGAGTCCGTCGATTGTTAAACGTGCGCGTTGGTAGTCTTTTATTTTTATTTTTTTTATATTTTTTCTTGTTCAATACTCGTTTTCGATATTAGAATCAGTGTTCAAGAGGATAAGGCCTCTCCAGGAGATCAAGATTGCAAGTTTTATATATTTTATCTTTTAATTGATTCAATTTTTCAAATTTAACAGCAAAATATAATGTTTGTTACAGACACTTCACAGCTTCAATTTTTTTGCACTTTTGGGGGGAAAACGGTGACTCTAAAGAATGTAAGAATCTTCCATTATCTCCAACTTGAGATTTTTCTTTGTTTTTAAATATAAATTCTAATATTTAATGTTTTGTTACAGATCTTCTGCAGTCTCCACTTCCCCTAATCCTGCAAAACTCTTATGCTTCAAAAGCTGAAAATGTAAATACTTTAGCATGTTGTATTTAAATTCTGTTCTTTATAATTCTTTTTCTATTGAAGTTGAATGTAAAATCATAATTACAATATAAAAGTATTTCAAATTGTCGTTATTAAAATTTAAATTTTCACAAATAACACTGTGTCTTTAGAAAAAAAATGTTTTATGTTTTTTGAGAAATTTTTCACGGCGTTCATTTCCACCATGGAATTCTCAGTGGTATCTACTTGATGAGGGCCTTCACGATAACTTTCCCTGGTCTAGTGCAGCATCGATGATAACGTTCTTCACATCTGTCGCGTGAGTCGCATGTATTTAAGTTCCTCCGGTCACTCAATCATGTCGTAGGATGAAAGGTCCAAATCGGCACGGGTGACTGGTTGTATACGTAGAATTTTTGATGAGCATAGTGACCGCGGGTATTTTTTGTACCCGTGAGTAGTAACATTGTTTTCAGATTTTTTTATGTATTAGATTTTTTATGTAGGATAGGGCTTCTTGCACATCGCGATTTTAACAATTAAAATATATACATTCATTGTAATTACTTATATAAAATCAAATAATGTTCAATATAAATGTTTGCAATGGATATCCATATGAACATCCACATGAATAGATAAATTATAAATATTTATAAACAATTATTATTAAAACAATTTCGTTTGTGCATTTCATAGTAGAGAAGACGGATATCCTCTATTTCTATGAAAGATACATTATTTATTGATACTGGTGATATATATTTTGTTATAATAATTAATAATTTCTTGCTTCATCTTCCCTTTTATAATAATGTTAAATCATTTAATTGATTGAATTTTATAATCATTAACTTCAATACAGTTTGAAATATATAATAGATTAAAATTCTGTCCGTAGAAAAATATCTGATCTGTTTTATGTGCAAGAAGATACTTCGCGACAGGCAGATTTTTTAATCAAGGCAACTAGTTTGAACACTGCTTTCGCATTTTCGAAAAATGTGCTTTGACGATGAAATCGCCTGAGATTGTTTCTATTAATATTTAATTTGGAGTCGATTGTTTGATTTTGATTTGAACCGATTGTCGTCATATCCTTTTTAATAAATTCAATTCTTTGTCTTTATTCTCTTGCAATTTCTGAAATTTCTGAAATAGTAAAGTCATTAGAGTTTGAAATAAAATAGTGCAATAGTTCGTTAGATACAAATTACATAAACCAATCATTTTTTTAGTTCAGGATTTTCAGGTTTAACCCCTTCCGTGTCCATCATGATCTCACTCACGTGCCCAGGTGCTACTTGGGTGAGTGAAAGACATTGGGCACGATGACCATAGTTTGTAATTTTATAAAAAATTTCTCAGCGACTGACAGTGTGTTAGCGTATCGTGCACGACGTATTTTCCACATATGTGTGTGTGGTTAGGATGTGGAATTGCGTCGTTTCTGTTGTTCCAAATTGTAATACTTAAAATATTTATCCTCTAATTTAAAGAGTTACGAATTCTTTAAGGCATTATCATAATGTCTAATAAATACATTATAATTACACTGTTATTATGATTCTATCAATTATAATCAGTTACAATGATTCCAAGTCAACTTGCACATGTAGTTTCTATAGAAATTATGTGCATCTTTCCCCAGTTATTAATATCTCACATATATTTGTAAACGTAAATGTATTTTAATCACGTTCTACGCAATGGTCGCTAGCCATTGTCAGTCGATTTCAGGAAAATGGTACGTAAATTAGAGTGTGAAAGTTGTGTGTAAGCTCGGGTGTCAGAGGCGTCCCGGGACGTCCTCTCTAGTTTAAGTTTGCGCCCGAGTGGTATGCGTGAGAACCGTGGAGTGAGTGTGTTGGTGTGCCTGTTTTGCCATTTTCCAAATATAGGGCGACTGATTAGAGTAGGTAGCTTACTTTCTGGAGTGCCTGTATTTAATTCTAAGTAGGTAGGGCCGGGCAGGTTGGCACAGTCTCTGGTCGCGTGTCCAACCTGTTTCAGGAAATGTAATTTGAAAAATCGACAGTGAAATTGGTACAGTGGAGCGTGCCACTTGTTTCTGGTTTTACTCTTCGATTTTTCGAATTTAGTATCGCGGTCGCGGATAGGTCGCGAGTAGGTCGCCGAAACGAACGTTTATGTAAGTATTGCTCGAGCACGCACGTGCGAACGGACAACGATCGCTACGATCGACGATCGTCCACGTGCATTGAGGTCAGCTTTCGCGATTTATATTATCATCTCACCTTTATAAGTGATTTTTTAGTTTGCGATTAGAAAGACTCGAGCTAGACGTAAGTTTCAGCGGGCATTGCGCTCGAAGAAAGAAAAGGCTAGAAGCTGAAGAGGCAAACTGCCACGAAGAGGGTCGCAACAGATGGCTTCTCATCCTCTGGATCATTTAAATGATTCCAAAGCATGGGAGGTTATTCTCGTCACTACTTTGTCACTATGCTCTTTTACTATTTGTAGTTGTATTTTCGTTTTCTTCTCTAGTATCTTCGTTTCGACTAAATCGCGGTTTTTCTTGTTAGTGTTGCGAGAGATCAATTACGGTTTAAATTAGAGTTGCGAACAAATGATAATCGTGTTTCGATTTTGAAGTTGCAATTTTTTTTCTTTTGCAATTTTGATTTAAATTTTTATAGTTGTCCCAGTGTTGTACATAATAATATTTATCTTTCCGTCTATTGTTTTCAATCAAGTTACAGAATCATTGCTTTTAATCAATTTTAGAGTGTTGAAGTATTTGAAGTAGCTTTTTGTTCGTACGGTAGCTTCTGTATCGTTAGTAATAACTTTCATTCAATTTGGTTTTAGAGTTAGTGTTGCGATGATGAATGATCGCGTTTCTTGAAATAGTGTTGCGTTTACAAAATTCTTCCACTGGATCCGCTGTTCCTGCTCCTGGATCACCTGATGTAACTACAAGAGCTATACAGTGATCATTCATCAGCAATGGTTGCACTAGACGTGTCCCAATTAGTGTTGCGTATTTTCGAGGACGAGTGCATGGATTAATAGCGATGCGTAACTTATTTTCGAATGTTTTGGCTATATGACAAAGCACTCTTCGCGTTTGATTTTGAAAATTTTACATTTCGCAGTTAATGGCACTAGTGAGTTAGTGTTGCGAAACAAGATACGGTTTGTTACTCGGATTCGTGTCGATTTGACAGTAGTCATTCTGGTATTTGTATTAAGTACAAAATGTTCTTGTAGTAACCCTTATGGCTACTGTTTCGCGATTTCTTTTTCAATAGCCTTTCTGATTACTGTGTTAGGTTTTCTTTTTCAGCACCCTTTACCACCGCGTTTATTACTGCTGAAAATTCTGCTGAAAAATATGTTTTTTTTATTAGCTATAACTTTATTAAATTTTGCAAATTAAATATATTCACGCGTACGAAAGTATAATTGATTTCATGTGTCATACACACACACACACACACACACACACACACACACAAAGTAAAGTGAGAAAAGTATTGCAATAATAACAGTATTGCAACATAAATATTACGACGAAAAACTGTTTTCAAAATGGTTAAATGTATTTTATCTTATTTTATCATTTAAGCCTAATGTTTGAAGTTGAAAAAAGTGATGAAAAAAAACCGCAGAGCATGTTTTACGGAGCCTTTGTAAAGGGAAAACTTGGATTCGATCGCGAAGAGGATTTTTCAATATTTCTAGACACGTTTGAATTTTAATGAAAAGCCTTAACGTTTCATCGTGTGTCCGTAATGTTCAGAGTTCAGTAAAATGATGAAAGAAAGAACAAAAAAAAGAAGCAAGAATTGTAGAGCAAGTTTTAAAGAGTCGTTGTAAAGAGGGAACTTCAATTTTCACAATCATAATGAATGTGATGGTGAAAAGAATTTTTCAGTATTCCTAGACGTTTGAATTTCAATGAGAAATCTTATCACGTAATCCTCCGATGTACAAAGTTCAATGGAATGACGGTAAAAAGTCAGGTCATTATGAAGAAGAAAAACTTCAGTGTTGGATCGGGTCATGAAAGGAATTGTTCGACGCTTTTTAGAGATCTTTCAATTTTATTCCCATTTCAGTAAACGAAATGAAAGTTTCAAGTGAACTTTAAAGACGCCGTGCATGTGAGTGAAACTTCTTGCATTTCGTTTAAACAGAGGAGCTTTGAAAAATTAAAAATTCGAAGCAAAGTTCGTTGTATCGTCGACATCTGCTTCGAAAACGAACGAAAAAACGGAGCAGCATTAAAAAGTGTACTTGCTCTCGCAACTACCGAATATGTTTGCACATTGCCTTCCTTACCCTTTGGTAATATATATATAACATATATTGGACATAGAATTTGATGCTGCCCTTTCCACAAAGTTTCTCATGCAGTAGCAAGATTACACATTTCAGTGTTTCGGGTAACATAGTCTAATCTTTGGCTATCGTCGTTCGTTACGAAGCATCGGAGAAGGGTTCGTTTAACTATCGGGAGTTCAGCAAGTCTTGCGGTTACACCGAAATACGTGTAATCTTGCGATGTTAGAGAATGGTCTACCGATAGAACCGGTGAAATCAATGAAGGTGTAGAAAGCGCCATACCACTGATGAGACCGAAGATAGAACAGGCCACGGCGAGAATGAGGTTCTTCAAAGCGTCATTTACGAGGGAGATTGATTTAATTAAAACGTGTGTACGTGTGTTACACGCTCGCACGCCCGAGACGAGAAACGAATGTTTCAATTTATCTTTTTGATAAATTCACCATCATTTCACTGACTATCGATTTCTACGAATCTGTGTACGTAAAACGCGAATCCGTAAGAGGGAGAAATTCAGCGAGTAATTTATTTCTGTCCGTTTCTTCGTGTCGTTTCTTTTCTTTTCTATCTTGCTGTATATTCTTTCTTTTTTTTATTCTTGGTTGGCTATGGGTTCTGATTCATCTTTCGACGATAAATCTACAGTCATTTCAGTGATTATTGATTTTTTTGCGATTTATCGTGTGCGTAAGAGGGAGAAAATTCAGAGAGTAATTCGTTCCTGTTGATTTCTTTGTGTCGTGCTTTTTATTGTTATTGTTATATGTTATAATAATAACATTATATTATTTTTTATTGTATTTGTTATATTATATTTATTATTGTTGTATATTGCATTTATTTGCGAGTTCTTCCAACCAATTCCAGTTCATTTTTCGTAGTTTGAGTACCAACTCATTTTCAATAAGCTTTCTATTTCGTTTCTAATCATCCGTAAATCCACAGTGGATTTCAATGACTATTGATTTCCGTGGCCCTACGTGTGAACATATATACAAGAGGGAGAAATTCAGAGAGATAATTTATTTCTATCTTATTTTTTTTTTTTTTATAAAATTCTAACAGTTGAAATATTCAATGGATGCTGCTGTGTTGAGTCGAATTTTTGTACAATTTAGTAGTGAGTTTTGCTAAGAAACGAAAAGCAGTTAGAGAGATGCGAGTATTTCTTTCGGTGTTCCGTAGTTCTCCAGCTTTAGGGAGGGACTTTTTATTCGAAAAATTCGTGTAATTTACGCTGCGTACGACGATGTCCCTGCATTTTCGTGATATATCATACATAGATACACATGAAGAAAAGACTGATGCAAAAGTAACTTTTCCACGCGTGGCGTCGGCACGAAGTTGCGCTTTTGCCTGGGAGGGAGGGGAAAAAACTCTGAGGACTGTGTACACACTCTACGATTTAAACGTACGACGTAATTTAGGACCAGCAGCAAACAGCCCCAATGCTTCATCGCATGCTTGCACTCTAGTGCACGCTAGTGCTTCTGTGAAAACTCGGTGACAACAGGGAAGAACAAAAAACGATACTTTTATGATGTTCTACTCTTATGCGACAACAATTAACAGTAGACAATACGCATGTGTGTATCGTATATATTTTTTTTTATAAATATCGTTATACGTGCATAAGTGTCGCAGAGAAAATAGATTTTCTTTTTCTGTTTCAATTCTCAGTAGGAAAGTACTGAACTATGGTAAATTTCTGACTGGACTATCAACGTTGAAATTAGATGAAATCAATTCGATTAAATGTAGTATTTATAGTACGGAGAGTAATTGAGATGATATTTAGTGATTTAATTTTGTAATTTATATATTGGAGCGTCAGTAATGAAATTAAGTATCGGTTTAGTTATGTCGTTTGCAGTAAGAAAAATAATTAATTATGTTTACGTAAAATCTCGTAATTTGCTACTTATGTCAATATTAAAATTAAGCATCGGTCGAGAGAAGTGTATTTAAGAAAAATAATTGAACCGATGTCATGATTTACATGAAATATAAATTAAATAAAATTTGCGTAATTTATTGGAAATAATTTATTAATATTAATTTTAATGATAATAATTTTTATTTGCGGATGATACAAGCCATTGGTACACAAACAGAAATAATCAACAAGTTCGTCAGATTTTTATTTATTTTTAATAATAATTTATTATTTATTATCATTTACGAGTACAATGAAATTAATTAACAAATTCATCAAATATTTATAATAATGATGATGATCAGAATCAGACGTGATAAAATAAATCTGTAAAGGAGTAAACGCCATTGGTATGGATTACCATAATTCACGTAAAATCTCACGTTATTATCTCAATTCTTCTTCTTACTATAAATCCGTTGTATTTTAATTGAACTGAATGTTTAATTCTGATGTTAATAATCCGATACAAAAGTTATATTCAGTCCAGCATAGTCCAATACAAATTTAACCATTATGTTTTCGCTGGATTTTGAAGAAAATATAGCAACGTCACTTGTAACTCCAATGAAATAGATAGTGAAACAGAAAAAAAAAAAGGAAAAAGAAAAAAGAACAACTTGAATGCTCGTTCAATTATTCGAACCTCGTCGTTGTTAACGTTTCTAAACGTTGTGCCAGCTTGAACAGACACGATCGATAACGAAATAACACGAAAGCTGACTAACAAGTCACACTCAACCATTTGCGTATCTGTCCAATTTTCAAAATCGAAGCGAAAATACACTTTCATATACACGGACGTGTCGGGAGATTTCCTACGAAAATCCCCGTGTTTCGTTTCTCTCTGTATGGAAGGGAGCTTTGAAAAAAATTGTTTCACTTACCGCTGCACAAAGAACAGTGTTTCGTCGTTCGTCTTTCGGTTTGATACACAGAACTTTAGATTCGATTTTCTTTAAAACGACAGCTCCGGAGGGTGGGATATTTTATACTGTACTTTCAATTTGTATCCTCCCATGAAATAACATTATTTTGTCGTGTTGCGCAATACCCAGAGCATAATTCCGAGATGAAATATTTCTAGGAGATGGATGTGAAAAGTTCTTTTACCGTGAAAGATCGTGTAATGTTTATTGTTGTTGCAGAATGGCAGCGCTGCAGAGTATCTTCGAAAATCATGCTCCGTACATTCGACATGCATTTGCCCATGATGTCGTTTCATTTTGTCACGTTGTAGATTCAGTGTGTAAAATTCCGAGATGGAGCATTTGTAGAAAGCGGATATGAAAAATTCTTTTACACTTAAATAACAATCGAATTTCGAAAAGTTTCTTTACAAGAAAAGAATTTTACTTAGTTAGATCTTTTAATATCAATTATCTCAATAGTGACTTTTTTTTTTACCTTAGAATATTTTATTCTTTATTAACCAGTGTTTTATTTTAGTTTAACGCGTCTTTGGAAAAAATTTTATTTCAATACTTAAAACGTTTCACTATTTTTATGTAAGAAATGTACCTATTTTTCTGCCTGTTACATACATTAAAGTATGCTGTTTCAATTTAGATGTTATTTTAATGTTGACTTGTAGAAGATGAACACAGTGTAACCGAAAGAGAAGAAAATATATGCAGAAATTAACATATTGCAAAACAGACTCGAACTCAAAGTATGAAACACAAACGCGGTGGAAAACGTAGGCAAACTTTTATCCGCAACCGCCATAGGTATCGAGAATAATATGAATGCTCTTCTTGTTCAGTTCGATTTATATTGAAACGCGGTATTTCAATAACTTGCTGAATCTGTCGCATACCGGTTTCAAGATTTTGCCTCACAGGCCGCGGAACGTTTCGTACTTCCTACTAAAACTCGTGCATCTTAGCTTTCTTATATATGTCGACTGCCTGTTTAAACTGGCCATTCCATTTTAAGTTGCACATTATTCATGATGCTATAACGTCATATACGTTAGACGTATATTTCAGAATACGTTTCCCTTTGATACCGACGCCAATATTTTTGTTACACTGGCCCATGTGTTTAACATGCGCTTCGTGGAATTTTTTCAGCTTGAACTACTATTACGCAATCGTAAAAATTTACGCTCTCTCGATGGTGAAAAATAAAAGACGCATGAGACATGTACAGCGGCGAGCAAAAGAAAGTTGAACATTGAATTGGTTTATTCCAATTTTTGAATTTTTCGAAATTTTAATGTCAAATTATTCGACTGATAGTTAAGTTTCTTATGTGTAAAATAAATTTCCTTATTAACCAGGTTCAACAGCAAAAAAATGGCGGACAAAAGAGAGTTTCAGACCAAATTAATTCACTCTGTTTATTTTTTTTTTTAATTGCAGTGTCAAAGCATTATATGTTTAAAATAATTAGAATACTTAACATTATTGTAGACTGTTTTAGCCATGGAATAATAAATAATTTATTTCAGAAACCAATGTTGTCATTCATAAGGAATATAGTATTTTATGCATTTTCTTCGATGTTGTTAGATAAAAGTTATACTCTACAACGTTTGAGTTTAAATTTCGAAAGGAATTTCAACAAAAAATATATACTACTATTAAAAAATATATACCTGTACTGTTTTACTGTTTTATTAATTTTTCTGTTTCGTGAAATTAGCGAATTTGGCAAACGAGTATCTCGTAATATAAAATCCAGTAAATAATCTAGCGATGTAATAATGGTTAATAGCAAATCTAATACAAATTATACTATAGTATAATATCTTAGTATAATTATCACTGTCTTAAGATATTAGAGTATAACAAATTAAGAATAAATTGCATATAGAAATTTTTTTTCAAACAGAGGGAAACGTTCCCACGAATTTTTCAATGTAACGAAACGTATTCGTGCGAACGTGTACATTAACGAAAGTTACTTAAATTGATTTAATTTTCCGTGGGGTGAAAATTAAACATTCGTGTTGATTTTTGAAGTTCTGCGATTCGAGCCGTGAAACTCTACGATCTGAATTAGCTGGACTTGCTGTTACGTCATTTGCAGATAGGATCATTTCATTTTCTTAATTATTTATACGCTTTACCTTTCGCTCGCACTTTGTGAAATTCCTTCTCCACATTCCCTCTCTGTCGTGTGTTAATGCACGAAAAAAGGTACACACGTCCACGGTGATAAATGGCAAGAAAAAGAAGATTACAGGTACATGGATATATATCACTGGAATACCAAAGAAAAAAATCGAGGAAGCTAGTGATACAAATCGAGATTGAAAATAAAGCACATTTTATATTTATCCAATTTATGACGAATCACTCTGAGAATCTAAATACAGTGAAGATTGCATATTTTACATGAAACGAATTTTTTTAATAATTCTTTAAGCGGGAGTGACAAATTATCTCACTATTGGGGATTTGAAAAATGTTTAAATTAACACTCCAGCCAGAACTGACTAGAAGAAATGAGAAGTGACTCTGACTGATTGATAACTGAGATTGACTAAAGCTTTGACAATTAACTTTGATTGGCAATTCTGCAAAAGTTCTAACTAACAATTGATTACTGACTAAAAAGCGACTGAAAACACTTGGCAAATCTGAATGAAGATTAATTGACAACTCTGATTGAAGACTCCTAACTAACAACTGGCCAAGGAGCGACTAAAAATACTTGGCAACTCTAAACGAAGATTAATTGACAATTCTGATTAAAGGCTGACAACTGAATAAGAATTGACCAAAGACTCTTGATGAAACTCTGAATGAAAGCTAATTGACCACTAACAACTGACAATTCTTGGCAATTGACTCAAACTAAAACTGACTGTACTCCTCAGAGCTTCCTTCCAAGAGACGATTCGTTTTCCCTTCCAAAAGACTTGAAGGAGGGTTAAATCGTAGAATAAAGGACGTGTTAAAACCAATCGTGAAGTATGAGGAAAGTTTCCATAAAATTTCTCGTTCAGACTGTAGGGTAGCAAGTATAGAAAACGAGCCCATCACCTTTAAGAAACCATCTCGATACTTCTGAATGTACATTCCATCTCTAACTTGATTTACTGAAAATTTTGTGAAACACCCGGTTATAAATTATCTAAACTGTCTGAACGTGACATACATTTGTAAAAATCTGCAACCTAACAAATTTAATTCTAAAAGAAGTTCACATCGTTTCTAAATTATTAGCATTGGCCCTAATAATTACTTTGTATTTTGTTAAAAATGTCAATTCGATTGCATGAAATCCGATACCTATCAGTTTGGTTCACTTTACGACAGAATAAACATAGACGTACGTATACATGTATGTACATGCACCTATTTGCATCCTAGTTTGGAAGTCTTCTTCGCCGATGCTGAAAAGATCAACTACGTTTGAAATGCACGCGGTAGTTTCTACATAGGGTTGTAACATGTTACTACATATGTATGTAGATATGCAGGTGTATATAGTTTCTGCATTATTACGGTTTACGGATTCCTTCGCATCGAAAGATATTCAACAGGGTAACTGTTGAACCGAGGCTAGGATTACAGCGTGGCATGTACACTATTCGTAGAATATCGCCAGCAAGATTTTACGAATCTGAGATGCATAAAGAAAAGAAGATCCCTCTTCTTATCCACGTGTCAAACTGTAGAAAGACAGTCTCTACAGTGAAGAGTATGAAACTGTACCATTGACAATGAAAAACTTAGTAACAGCTTTCACTGCTAACGTAACTAGTTGTAACTTCGTAGAACAAATCATATTTTCTCTTTTTCGAAGGTGTTTTTACATCACGCACGGGAAAATTTGAATTTGAACGAGAAGAATTCGAAAAATCCTAACATTTAACTGGTTCGAAGTTCACTGAAATGATGAAAAGAAATGATACGGTAATTTTTGAGAAGACATTGCAAATGAGAAACAAGGCTTCATTCTTTGAGAAAGTAGTGATCTCTGATTATCAGAAAAAGTTTCTCAATGTTACTGGAGATTGAATTTAAATAAGAGAAATTCTAATTTTATCTGTTGAATGTAATATTCCACCTAATGTGCGGAGTTCGATAAAATGGTAAAAAAGAGGCAAGCAAAATTTTAATATACTATTAAATAATATATATATATCATTATTGTTCTTAAATAATTTATATATATATATATATATAATTAATACATATTCATACTTACAATAAATGGTATTTTTATTTAAAAAAATAGATAAAAATATAAATACTACTCATTACAAGTATGCAATATTCTTAAATAAATAAAAAATTATTTACATATATAATTAATACATATTCATACTTATAATAAATGGTATTTTTATTTAAAAAAACAAAAATATAAATATCATATACTATTAAATAATATATATATATATCATTATTGTTCTTAAATAATTTATATATATATAATTAATACATATTCATACTTACAATAAATGGTATTTTTATTTAAAAAAATAGATAAAAATATAAATACTACTCATTACAAGTATGTAACATGTATTAATTATATGTTACTTACATATGAATTACACATAATTTCATTATATTGTTAAAAATATGAAATGGCAAATCTTAAGGGAAGATTTTCAAGATCCGACCGTGGTGTAAAATCATCTTTAAAAAAAAAAGAGCAAAACCAAGTGAACTCATTTTGCAAAATTACATCAGTTTGAAATAATCGACGAATCTTTCGCCGTCATCGGTTCTGATGCAATTCTTCGCTGCGTATCGCAGTCCACAGATATCAACCGTTCAGTTCAGGATTATTGTGGAACGATCCATGATACGCCACGCGACTACATCAGCATCTATCCTTTTGTCAACAATTTTATTCCGTCTTTCCATCTGAGACGCGGAAGATACATAGGGGATACATAGAGGATACACGGTCCTCTTTATTTCATAAGACAAGCAATTGCATGCGACAAGCGTTCAAGAACACGTCACGATCAGAAAGGGGGCAAATAGGTTTCCTTCGATCTACCTCGACGACAATATCCAACACACTCCTTAAACGTCGAACACTCTGAATTCTTTCTTGATTGTCGAGCAATTATATAATTCCTCTCTCCCTCTCTTTCTCTCTCTCTTGCACCCTCTCCGTTTATTCGCCCGCAATCTCGCGATACTTGGCGCCGTGAAAAAAACCGACACGGTTGCGATATACATATATCTGACATCGGTTTAACCAAATGGTGGTTTCGCTCGTAGGAACGGTACTGATTCTGCGAAGCGAAGTTGGGGAAGTTCGAAATTTCACAAAAGTGTCCGGTAAAAGCTTTAATGCGTTTCCGAGTTTCATTCCGTTTAATTATTTCAGATATTACACATACGTATATACAGGGTGTTTCGTAACTTGTGGGATCCACTTCGACAGCTGATTGCACGCCTAAAAATAATGAAGAAAAGTCATATAAATATATGTCCTGTCTGTCTACGTTTATGAGATACAATGAATTTTCTGTTTTAATTATCTTTACAAATGATGCTCGAAATGACCACTTTGCACGCGTCTTGTCATTCATCTGGTTACACTCTCTGTCATTCCTGGTGTTTCTCGAATTTGTCGGAAGCCTTGCTCTATTCTATTTCGTAGTATCTCAGCATGTTCAATCGATGTTGCGTGTACGATAGATTTTACATGTCCCCACAAATGAAAATCTAATGGATTCAAATCCGGAGCGAGCAGGCCGTGCAATAGGACCTCCACGACCAGTTCATTTATTTGCAAAGTGTTGATTGAAAAATTGCCTAGCCACTCGGCTAAAACGCGTCGGAGCTCCATCATGCATAAACCGCATACCAAGTCTAATATCGACTGGAACTTCCTCTGATATTTCGTGTAAATGCGTGCTGAAAAAATCAACGTACTTTGTGCCTGTTAGTTTCCCATCAAGAAATTTATCAATTATTCCTGCCCACACGTTTGAACTAAACTGGTGTTGATGTCTTGAATGCACAATAACATGTGGGTTTTCTTCATCCCAGTTATGATTATTAAGAAAATTGAATATACCATCCCTGGTAAAACTAGGTTACTAGAGTTTGCTCTGTTTATAAAATTCATTGTATCTCGTAAACGAAGACAGATGGGACATATACTTATATGACTTTTTTTCATTATTTTTAGGCGTACAATCAGTTTCCGAAGTGGGTCCCACAAGTCACGAAACACCTTGACACTATATATATATATATATATATATATATATATATATATATATATATTTGAAAGAAAAAAAAAAAGATAAAGAGATCTCCGTACATATATATAATCATACACAGTTGAACGCGTATTTTTCGTACTGACCTTAATTCACCGTCAAGTATTACATAAAATGGATGATGACGAAAGAGAGGGAAAATTGTTTACGATGATAGAAAGCTGCGATGCGTTACACTGCAGGGGGTGGAAAAGAGAGTGAGGGAATTTTAATTGGACTCGTTTCAGCTAATGGAAGCGTATTTCGGACATGTTTAAAATCACGCGTCTACAATTGCGTAATTAGAGGCAGATTTATACGGATATGCGTGTGCTCGCACATGTGAATTTTACAATTCATGAATTTTCATGAAATACCGCTCATTGGGAGTACACTGGATGTGGTGGCGGTCCAGACGACAAAGTAGGGTAAGAGGCCCAAGCTCTCGGAGCTTACTTATTTCACGAGTGTTTTCCTTTACAGCACACCTGCTGACTTATCTTCGGCCTGTTTAGTTTTATTTCTCTTCTTCTTTCGCGTGCATCGTAACATTGCGAGGCGTATCGTTGTTCGTTAATGTGTAGTCGCTCGCGAAAGTATTCGAGCATCTGCAGGAAATTTTTAGAAATACATCGCGTCTAATTTTTGGATTCTAAATCATCCACGATCATTCAACACTGGAACTACCAAGGACTAAAGCGTAGCAATTTTTCATCAGAGTTATTAAAGTGAAAGAAATAGAAATACATGTATTTTATAAAAAAAAATCATTTAAACCTACAAAAGTACACTGTTTTGCATCTGTAATATATCTAAAACAAATTATGAATTAGTCATTTTGATCACTTTGATAGTTCCAGCGTTGATGTAATAGTTGTAACAGTCCTCCGTCATAGTGTTAACGAAATTTCAAAATGTTCCATCTAATACTTCGAATTTGATTTATTTGAATTTTATTCACGACTCGCTAATGTGAAGTTGAATAATTAATTCAGCTAGAATAATGATCGTACGCGATCGACAAGTGTCGCAAGATTCGAAATGATTCTCGAAAAGTTTTAAGAAGACTGCTTTCTCCATGATCACACTATCCGGAAGTATAGGTATGCATAGTGATTGGTTCCCATCGGGCGTAGGAAATTTCTAATCAGCATACTTGTAGGATATTGCAAACACCACCACCCAAGCCTCGAGTGCACTTAGCCTGAAAATGGTAATACGAATGAACACGATCGGTTATTATTAAACCGTGGACTTTTATCCGTTTTTACATCGACGTGAATAAAAGAATGGAACTTAAATAGATCGATCGAATGCCTCTATTTTGGACATTTTGTATATTTTAGTTTACATGTTATACACGTTCACTATTCAAAATTTAATAGAACAGTCGATCTTTAATGCGTATCAAAATATTGTACGTTGGAGGGTTCAGAAGCAATTTATTATAATATTATATTATTATAATATTATAGTTGATTTATTATAATATTTTATTATAACACATCACTGGACTGTGGATTTTTATGCATTTATAAAAAATTTCAAAGCACGAAATTGCACGGAATGTATATATAATATCTCAAGTATAGTGCTTTTGGTATGTAAAACAATTTTCTACCAGAAATTTCATTTTTTAGATTATACCCTCAAAAATGTGAAATTTCATAAGAATTCGTACTATAACTGAAATGAAAATATGTTTGTACAAGTCATTTTTAATGACACTGATTAGCCTTTGAGCCTTCCATATGAATCAATCATAATTAATAAATAAATTTGTACAATTAAGTTTCTGTCTAAACAGAAATCAACAATTTTAATAATAAGTATCTATTTTTAAAAAATGATAAATCTGATGTCTGTCATATTCGTGGATTTAGTTGTTCTAACATTAAAAAATTCATGATTCAGTTCATGATACATTTTTTGTTTATTTACTCGACCAATACGCAAAGAACGAGGAACAATCACAAATACTTCAAACATTCTTGTTGCTTTCTCAAATTATAACATCGTTTGACAGTCACAGCTGAGTGATTCTCCCTATCGTTATCCACTCACGCCTACTTTCGCCGTGGTTTACGTGATTAATTTCACATAAATCAGCGTCTTGATACGTCGCCGCGAATGAGCGTAACAGAAATTTACGGCCTCGTAAAATTCGAAACGACGAAATGTGGTACACGAGACCGAAACAAAAATCGATACACGCTTCTGCCCTGTCTATCCGAAACGAAATGCGGAGTGGAGTTTCCGTTCGAACGATCGAGCACACACTGGCAAATAGATATGTATTTCTGTTTCTTCGGCCTTCCTAAAAATGTCATAATCGCGAGTCATTGTTGCTCGAATGTCACAATGTTACAGAAAGTTGCTAGTGGCTGATTAAACACTCGGTTGTTAAATCTTTTTTGAATCTTCGAGGAGAAGACATGATAGGTAACATATTTCTCAAGTGTTTTGCTTCATTTTGAGAAACATGCACCTGTGTGCTTAATTATTTTTAAACTGCAAACGATAAAAATAAAAGAGTGAACTGAAAATCACAATAAAAATGACGAAATCTTATAAAAATCTCGTTTTCTTTTCAAAATCATATTTTATTACAAAATTATGTTATTTCGTTTAAAAAATTATACGTTATTACAATTTTTTTTTTTAATTCTAAAGTGTTTTAAAATGTATTAAAATGAGAAATAGGTCTTACGTAAATCTTGTTTCGATAGCAAATGCAAATTTTTTTTTACCACGTGACGAAAGAGAGCATCTCCTCACGACGAGAATACTCGACGCAAACATCGAAAATACATTAGGTATCATTAGGCTGCGGATTTTTATACAGATTCATACGTTTGAAAATGTACTTTTAAAGAAAATAGAAAATTGTTTTACGTATCAAATATTGTAAAAAACGCGATACTTCGAATATCTCGCGTATTTTCTCATATTACGCACTTCGTCAGGTGCAGTTTCACAGTGGAAAATTTCCTACAAATGAATGAAAATCCATAGTCTAATAATGACTAAACTGTTCCATTGAGTGAAGGTTTTGTGAATGGAATAGTGGAATCTCGATTATCGGAACACCCGTTATCCGAACTCTCTATTATCCAAACGTTTTATTATCGGAATGTTCTAGTATCCGACAGTAACAATACGCTTCGTAGCCTGTACAGTATTTATGTACTTCGTTCCACAAGATCTTTACAATATTTTACTGTTATTAGTTTTCTTTTCAATCTTTGCAGTATAGAATCACTGCAACTGTAACATTAACTTAGACACAAAACATCGAAACGTTATACAAAATTTGTGTAAATTCGCGAAAATTCATTCAATTGTTCTAGAATTCATTCAGTTGTTTAGAATTATGATCGACATTCTTCCTCGAATATACATTTTATGTATTTTTGAGTGTCGTGTGCAGTTTTCACATACGCGGCCTAATCATTAGCCTCGAGTTATACTTACTTGTACCTACTTAGGCTGACTCAGCCTCTAAACCTTTCGATTAACCAAAGGAGAACTTTCTCGTTCGTACGAATGCGAATTATTAAGTTATCTCCACGCGCGTACGTAATGGAAATGCAGGTTATCTTTTTTATTATTTTTTTTTTTTTTTTTTTTTTTTATGAAAAACGGAGTTTGCAAGCAGCTGCGTACTTTTTAAAATATACAGAATGTTCCCCAGATTTCCCCGCGAACTTCGTCAGCGTGTTCCGCCAGGTTAAAAATAGAACGAGAACGCTGCACGGACACACAAGTACGCGATGGTTTATTAAAAAGTTATAACGAAAATTTAGAACTTGGAAGTAATAACAGGCTCGTGCTTTGCGGCATTACGTTCACTTACCGCGTACACCCTTTGAGATTTGCTTTTGATGAACCGCGCACACGACGTCGAAGTAATTTCGAATGGTTTTCGAAATTCTTTATTTTTTCACATGCACATAGGTGGAGAGGAAAGTTTTGCCGGTGGCTGGAAAAGCACAGATGAATCTCTACACTTTCGATTCGATGGAAATGCCTGAAAGAACTTGCCGCAAAATTGATTTTTGAACCTTGAGTTTCAAGCTCGAAAATTTCTGCATCCCGTTCGTCGCTATGGTGAAAGTTTTCCAAAAGAACCGTAGGTTCGCTTAATAGCTCTTTTGACAATTGGTGAGAAAGTTTCTTAATCATTTAACGCTGCGGACGCGTGCGTGCTGACAACGACTTTATGGTTTCTAGACGCGTGGATGTCTATGTTATTGATCTTTGATATTCCTTTTTTTTTTAACTGCGTATTTTTAAATATCTTTAATTGCACTTGTAGCAAATTTTAAAACGCAAGATCATAATTAACAAGATGTCGAAAGTTTCAGCACTTTTTATAATACATATTTCCTACCGTGGTCCTATTTTTTTCAATTATACCCAGTGAAATATGAATTCGCGTAAAAATCAGCAGTCCAATTATTATTGCACCCTTTATTGTTGCTATTTTCGTATTAACTCGTTTCTGTTCTATGATACATATTTCGTAGGTAGAACAATTTCCTACCGTGGTCCTATTTTTTTCCTAATTATACCCAGTGAAATATGAATTCGCGTAAAAATCAGCAGTCCAATTATTATTACACCGTTTATTGTTGCTATTTTCGTATTAACTCGTTTTCTGTTCTATGATATATATTTCGTAGGTAGAACAATTTCCTACCGTGGTCCTATTTTTTTCCTAATTATACCCAGTGAAATATGAATTCGCGTAAAAATCAGCAGTCCAATTATTATTACACCGTTTATTGTTGCTATTTTCGTATTAACTCGTTTCTGTTCTATGATATATATTTCGTAGGTAGAACAATTTCCTACCGTGGGTCCTATTTTTTTTCCTAATTATACCCAGTGAAATATGAATTCGCGTAAAAATCAGCAGTCCAATTATTATTACACCGTTTATTGTTGCTATTTTCGTATTAACTCGTTTCTGTTCTATGATACATATTTCGTAGGTAGAACAATTTCCTACCGTGGTCCTATTTTTTTCCTAATTATACCCAGTGAAATATGAATTCGCGTAAAAATCAGCAGTCCAATTATTATTACACCGTTTATTGTTGCTATTTTCGTATTAACTCGTTTCTGTTCTATCGCCGTTCCCAATTTCCAATTACTAATTGTTTTGTATCTACACTTTCCATTTTGGTATTCATGGCCTGAGCGTAGCTGTCACGCAGCCTAGTGTTCATTGTCAATCACCTTGCACTTTTCAACACGCCCAGCTAAATAAGCTAAATAATTTCAAAGCCGCCGGCTTTCAGCCGTGCTGTTACGCGGTTTGCTGTCAGAGATGATTAAATTTTACACATAGTTTTCGTGCAGTCATCGTTCCTGTCGCGGCGTATCAATTACAAACACGGCCAATTATTCTGATGTATTTTACACGTGCGTACGTAAAAAAAAAAAAAAAAATTCAAAAGTACGAATATCCGTAGAATATGTGTAGTCGATAACTTTTAACAGATGTTGATGAATGTTTGCGTGATGTAAAATTGTTTTTAGTGATGGCTTCCAAGTTCTTCAGTTGTAAATCATCGTTCAATTTAATTCGTTTACGTTAACCCTAATCGGCGTTAATTGCAATATTAATTAATCACGTAATTAATTATCGTGCAGATTTTACAGTTACATAGAAATAACAAATTTCTTACAAGTCTCACAAAAACGTCCACAGTCTGTTTACTATAATATGTACATGGCAGCTTGTGTCCCAGCAGACACGCGAAAACACGTCGTCTCCCGATAGTCTCGAATGAGTTAACACGAAAAAATTTACTGCGCCGATTAAAAATTAAGATTCACGTAGCATCGACATTGAATGAAAGTACCTCTCTCGCGACAATTCCAAGTTCATAACTACTAGGTCGTAATATCCCCGATGGACGTTACGGACTATATTGCGGACCATAACGAGTGACCAAGAACCCGTACACAATAATTCGCCGCTTTCTTTTCGAACTCGTCGGCATCACATCGCTGGACAGAATTTGTTGCGAAGCGATAAATTTATTATTTGTTCCACCTATTCTGTTTTACTTAAATATACTTGAAACCGTGGAAATTATAATTTCGTGAACATTCTCAGTTTTTACAGTTTCAGTTTTTACAGTTTTTATTTGAATGCAATCCAGGCGAAACAAGTGATAAGTTTATCACTTGTTAATCATTTCTATCCAGTGATATCGTACAATCGAGTTCAAATGGAAAAAGAAAGCGACGAATCGTTCGGTCACTCGTTATGGTCCGCGAACCAGTGACCAGCGCAAAGTAAATAATATTTCGAACAAACTATCCTTTTTAGCATACGAAATACCATCGAATACTATCAGATAGCATCGAATTAATATTTTAAACAAACTATCCTTTTTAGGATGCACGAAGTGTCGAAATAATTAACCTCTTGCGCTGGAATGATGTACCACGCACGTCAAGAACTTTTTCTCATTTCACATTTTCACAGTTTCAAGTCTATTCAAACGTAACCGAGACAAAACGAGTGATAAGTTTATTATCTCTCGATAATTTCAATCCAGTGATGTCACATCGACGGGTTCAAAGGAGAAATTAAATTATTGCATACGGGTTCGGTCACTCGTTATGGTCCGCGAGCCAAGTGGTTAAAGAGGGGAACATTTTTCGACCTTTTTCTCACGTGGGATAGTTTTCTAACTAGGGGATATGAAAGTCAGACTCCTTAAGGTATAGCAGAGCCGAGAGGGTCGAATAGATATTGCGAGAAATGATTTATGGGAGGCGCGCGAGACGGCATATTGCCTAGCAAAGATCTGTGCATGTCGACCTCGGACCGGTGATGTCGGTATGATCGAACTCGTGCATATAACTACGACCACGTTGAACGTGAGTGAGCGGTGACGATACATCGGTGTACGTGCGTACATTTGCACGAAAGTAGTCGGCTTCCGCGGCTACTAATACTAATGCACGTGCCAATATTCCTCAGGGAACTTTGGAACTCTCTTTCTCTCACTTACGTCCACGGAAATTCCATTTGCGGCTTCGTGAAATCTCAAGGTCGAAGTCTAACGCGCTCTGATTT
Organism: Tetragonisca angustula; assembly: GCA_036937485.2. Lineage (NCBI taxonomy): Eukaryota > Metazoa > Arthropoda > Insecta > Hymenoptera > Apidae > Tetragonisca > Tetragonisca angustula. The sequence continues at coordinate 670,850 of JAWNGG020000115.1, forward strand.
TCCCTAGTTGCCAGAATCTCATCCCCCATTGGTTATCATCGTTCCTTGCGATTTTCAGTCCGACTTCTCGCAAATCTTTCGTGAAGAGTTTTTGTAGGAAATTAGAACGAGTCAGGAAAGTATTCACACTGGTTCTTTTTTTTTCTTTTTTTTTTTTTGCAATTTATTTTCTCTTTGCGGAAATAAATGATATCTTGGTTCTCACAAATAGTTCATTCCGTGCAAAATTAATGTACAATACGAGCAATATAAAAATTCGAGAATCAAAAATGTACACGCCGAAAAGAGCGCGGGGTTTTCAAACAATTGGAAGTATTTTATACCCTGTTCTCAAATACATAGTAAAGATGTGTGGTTATTATTTAAATTTTATTGTTATATTTATTATAAAATATATAAAATACAAAATTACATATTATATAAGTATAAATTATATATTATGTAAATATAAAATTATATATTAATATATGTTTTATATATTATTTATATATTTTATTCTGAGTACCATGCAATTTTTATTAGGTTTCTCGTTTTGAAAGGCGCATTAGATCTTTTAGACTTTTACCAGACAATTTTGTCATTATGATACGAATAGAAAACATAACAAAGTAGAAACGACAGATAAAACGAACTAGATAACGTAAATATAAATAACATAGGTATAGATAACGTAAATATAAATAACATAGGTATAGATAACGTAAATATAAATAACATAGGTATAGATAACGTAAATATAAATAACATAGGTATAGATAACGTAAATATAAATAACATAGGTATAGATAACGTAAATATAAATAACATAGGTATAGAAAATAATATATATATATATAAATATTATTTTTTTATAAATTATATAATATATTGTATATATAGTTAATATAATTACGTGTCACTGTATTAAAATTAATTCAATTGCAATAACAATACATTTTCGTTCTCCAATTTCTTCCATTCCTGATTTATTTAATTTCCAACTATAACAACTATAATAACACTCTCATTATTTTTCATCGAAGCCGTTTCACGATGCGGTTTCAGTAATATTTCCACCTAGCTGCCAATATCCTCTCCGATGTTATTTACGACAAACACTTTCTCAAATTCTTATACCTGGTGGTTTAATTAATTCGCGGAATAAATCGTTCGCGTAAATAAAAATCGAAATGTCGCATATTCGCCGGCGAAACATGGTCGCTCACTCCCAGTTTTCTCAATTTTTATTTGATTCAGCTTCCACTGTTATTTCGCCCGCTGCATAAATATTGTATACCTTGTTATGTTATTTTATAATATACGAAATCTCGACTTCGACCATATTATTTCCCCCCGGTGAAAAAAAAAACAAAGGCGGCGTTGGACTATAGCCATTGGGACATGGGCATCTTTCCAACTACAATTCGGTATTGTTTCCGTTCCCTTTGAATGATATAGAGTATTATCTACTATTGTTATCGGGCATTTTTATCGAAAATGTTGAATTTTATTTTCCTAGTTTATCGAGAAATTCTCCCTTTCTTTCTTTCTTTTTCTTTTTTTTTTTTTTTTTTTAATATCGTCCGGTTCATTTTATTGCGATACTCGCGAACGGTTTTCAATCATAAACGCCTCACAAAGCCACGTCAACAAAATTATTGTTAGTGGCAAACACGCGCGTTAATTGAACGTTTATATAACAGCGGTTCTTCCTCGTTCCCGAAATGAAAAAAACAAAGCCGGTGAAAAATGATTCTTTTGAAAATTTCACTCCTGCTCGAACTTGTAACAATTCGACGATTAGCCTCCCTGTAAATGACTTTAGTATTTTTTGTAATGACTATTTCCGCAACGACTTGTCTGTTTAATCTCTTCGTCGTGAGAGCACTTCTCAGCCTTGAAATTCGAAATTTTCACAATTGAAATTCTCGCGAGATTTTGAAGTTTTCACACTTAAAATTTTCAGTTTTTCTAATTGGTATTTTGTTGAAAGAGTAGAAATTGCCTTCTCGAGAGGTAACAATTTGAAAAACTTAATCGAGGGAAAGGAAGATATTATTGTATTTCGTCGCAAATGTTTAGAGACTTGATTCTTCTAATCTTCTCAAAAGCGTTACATCTTTCCTCCAATCTACCTTGCTAAATATGCATATGTTTAATTTTCTGATAGTAGTGATTCATTCGAATTAACTCGTTGAAACAAAGTAACAAACAGAACGCCGGCAGAAGATAAAGTTTATACAACAAAATCAGAAACGTGGTTTGACGAATTATTTGTAGAAACAAATACGAAATACAAAGTGAGGTCAAAAATTATTTTATTTGGTAATCAAATGTACGAGATCATTTCGAGAGATATCGTTTGTTTGTTCAAACGCAAACCAACCGAAATAGAATTATTTCAGCATCGAGTCGAGTAAAATGATACGTTACCTGAATGATCATTTTCCACACATTTTATACAGACAATATAATTACAGAAAAAAAAATGGCATATTGAGTTCTTTCAACGTTTGCTCTGAAAATAATTCTATCTTTCCGAAACTGTTCTAACCACCTAGCTTTGCAAAGGATTTTTTTAAAGCCACTTGGTGACGCAACATGTCTACTCTCTGAATAACCATATCCTCGTCATGTTCTCGGTATTTTAACAATTTCTTGCTTACGACAGTAAGTATTTTGGGATGTAAGCTGCTAGACATACATGTGCACATACATGTGTCGCTGCGTTCTTCATAAATACTTGTATAATATTCGTTCATGCAGAAAATGTTGCTAGATCTTAAAAATAATATTTTCAAACTTATTGTATTGGTAGATATTCAAAGATCAATAACTAATATTTTTTTCTTTTTTTCTCCTCTTTGGTGTTTAGATTTTGGTATTTAGAGGTTTACTTAAATTTTTCTATTTTTAATATTCGCTTGTATGATTTTTGTAATGAATATAAATGTCCGTTTTATACTAAACCCTAAAGATATTAGTTGATTCTTAAATTTTAACTAAATTCATTTTCTCCTGTTATTTTGATATTCAGAAATCTCCTTCAATTTTGTTGCAACATTCAGTCTTTCGTTTGCTTAGAGAGTTTTCGTCAAGCATCAAAGATATATGATGAGTTGAGTTTGAAATATTTACGTATAACATCTTTGTTCCTGTTTCATTTTTATTCATTTCCCATCCTGTTTTTGTATCTAGAAGTCTCCTCTCCAAAATTTTCTACACTATTCTTTTGCATGATGTTCGTTTATCGCAGAGAATATTACGAGACGTTAAAGATACATTGGTTGATTTTTAAATATCGATAACTATTATAATAATTTTTAATTTTAATTTTAACCATCGTAAAAATTTTCTCGTTTTACTTTGATACATATTTAAAAGTTCCCTCAGTTTTGTCGTTTGAACAACAAAGACAAATTATCTCCATATAACAATAATTTCCTCGATTCCTATCTTTCAATTCAACACTGTTACATACACGAGCTTGCTATGTGTCTTATTCTCCGCTCGTTTTACATCCATATTCATACACCGTCGAGTTGTTTTGCTACACAATATTATTGGACTGAATAAGTAATTAATTTCAAGAAGAAATTTATCGAATTTAAACGATTACACGTGCAAATTTTCTTCTTTCTTTTTCTTATCGTCTTCTAATTCTCCGCAACTGCAAATTTATAACTTTCCGATACAATTTTACGCATCATACGTTCCCGTATTGATCAAACGTTGTAAAACTCCCGTCAGCAGACCGAAAAATGCGACAGAGTAGATTTAAAAAGAAGAAAAAAATATATATATATATACATATCAATCTAATTATGTAACTTTTAAAACGTCAATCCTCCGCCACTAATTTTCTGCGCTCTTTACTTAAGCACCGTTTGAGGCGGAAGTACAACTCCGGTCTCGAATTATCCGCATCATGAAATTTCAGTCGACAGCAAGTGACGCTTGGTATCCAAGCTTTACATTTTCCATCGTGTTCCAGATACATTTCAAATATTTTCGCTTCGCATTTTGTCGCGCTCGCGGCGAAAGACTGAAACGTTCGGAAAACTTCGCGAATTGAAAAAGCACCGTTTAATGATCCATTCGTTTACCTGAACAGAACCTCGGTTTTCCGTTTATTAATTTCTACGATAGAATTATCAGAGAATGTTCCGCCTCGTTGTTAAGTCATACGTTATGTGCAGGGTTATATTTCATTATTGATTCTTCGACATTTCGTGCAATTTCGTGTTTTTGGGAATACGAACGGAAAAAAAAAAACTATTTAAAACTTCTGCAGAAAAATCTCACGAAATGTTGTACGTTTCTTCTTAAAAGTTTCCCGCGAGTGCGTAAAGATCCGCAATTATTGTCAAATCGAGAGTCTCGCGATAGATTCAGAATTAAAGATATATCTGTATTTGTAACGTTTAACGACTCGAAACACGTCGGAAATCGTCATGGAAAAGAAACGAATGCCCCCGTGGCGCAAATTAATTTCATACTGACGTTCGACTCGATTATTTCGTTCAACACCACGAACTACGACGAATCGTACATATTAACGAGACTCTCACTTAACGCCCCAAGCTAAACAGTTGCGCATGAACTTCTTCCCCCCCCCCTCCCCCCCCGTAACGTAAACGTTGTTAATCAAAATACTACTCTTTTTTTTTACTCTTTAATTATTTCGACGAAAAACACCAGTGCAGAGCGGAGAAAACACCTATTCGTTGAACGACGGCGTAGCGGGGAGGGAAGCGAAAACGGGATATCAACTCGTAGATCGTGTTCCACTGTCACTGTCGCTGCGCTGTAGTGCGCTTTAAAAATTCTTTTAAAGTTCCTTTTCAGACGTTTCCATTTCACTTCGCCCCGGCTGTTACAGTGTACTTTCCTCGTCGAATCCGACTGAATAATGCAACCATTACCGGGGTATTCTTCCCTCTGATACACCGGTGCGCGCAGCAAGCTCTCTAAACATCCACAAACGAGCAGCATTCATAACAGTTGATTCCATCTTCGTGCAAAGACAGACGCTCGCTGGCAAATGACAAGTGGGCGCGTCAACCGAGGGATTACCCCCGGTTTTTTTTTTTTTTTTCTCTTCCTCCACCTTCTTCTTCTTCTTCCTCTTCCTCTTCCTTCCTTTCGTTTCGTTTCTCTTTTAGAAAAAAAAAAAAAAGAAAGGCAGACACTCGCGCTCTCGGGAACTTAAAGTAGAAAATCTAAAAGGTTGTAAACGAAGGGGTCGGGACGCGATCTCGAGATCGCGGGTGGCTGGCAATGAGAAAGAGGGGGAGGGGGGAGGAGGGGGTGGTGGATCAAGGGGGCGCTCTAGACTCGATAATGAAATGGATGCCCCCGGGTGCAAACGGGCGAAGCAGCGCGTAGTGTGAAACCCATTCGCAAATTAACCTTACTTATTCATTAACGCTAACGACCTACCAGCATTGCCTTCAACCATCTCCTACCCTTAATATATCCCCGCGTTCTTCACCTATCTTTCGTTTTATATAGATATACAGGGTGGGTCGGAATCCGTGGGGGTGTGATTCTGCGTGAAAGAATAAGAAAAACATTTGGCGTAACATTCTTTTATCCGGTTTACGGAGAAAATCGACTTTAAAGTTTGTTCGTCTCTGTGAACGATTTAGTTGCCTATTCTACTATTGCGGTTGTCTGATACAGTGTTTACAAACATTATTTATTGTGTGGTTGAAGCAGTGCAAAGTGCTTCTACTGATAATGAATTTTTACATTCCTATTGCAACACTACAACACAGTACGCTATTACGAGTATTGTTGAAAATGTCCTCGTTGCTGCGTACATAAGTTTGCAGACGAATTAATGATATCTGAACAGAATGTAGGCTGATATCGTTTTCTAATTTCTCGAATTCCTCCGTGATCTTTTGCTTCGAATGTGCAGTACTTGAAATATTGTCTTTATAAACTTGTTCTTTGATATGCCCCCGTAAAAAAAAAAAAAAGATCCAGAGGCGTGAGGTCCAGGAGACCTTGGTGGCCAACACGAATACGTTTGATTTAAAAAATTTTTAACCTCCGTCGTGTAACGTGGCGGTGCACCGTCATACTCCTCATAGTAGCCAAAGGTACATCCTCTCAACAACAAAGTCAATTCATCGCGTAGAAACTCAAAGATGAACAAACTTTAAAGTCGATTTTCTTGAAAACCGAGCTCCAGATAAGATAAATGTTGCACCAAATTTTTTTCTTATTTTTTTTGACGCAGAATCACCCGCTGCTCGGTTGTACCACGAATTCCGGCCCACCCTGTGTATAAAACATTTTTCTCGCTCGTTCTTGGGAAGTTTAGATAAGGCGCTACTAAAATCTACCGCTCATTAATTTCTCACCGTGTCATCTGCAATTGATATTTCTTTTTTTTTTCTTTTTTTTTTTTTTTTTTTCTTTAAACCGACTTTCTCGCCGCGCACGGTGGATATTAGTGTAACCGGAGAATTCATGGTGGGGAACTGCTCTCTCCTCGACTTAATCCTTGATACGTACACAGAGAGCTCGTTAGCAATAATTATTGACAGGGATAATGGCCGTTTCTTCTTAAGTGTGAACAGCACTGACGTTTTGAATAAAGTTGGCAAGGTGGTGTTATTATTTGTAATCGTAATCGTTTTCTTTGTACTTTGTAATTTGTATATGTATAAAAAAAAAAAAAATACTTGGTGGAATATCTTTCTCACTGCTGACAACGTTTGAGAGATGGAAAGATCTTTCTCAACACGTTTTCGCGACAATGTGCATAAAGGTGAATGTTCCCTTTTTGCAAATATTTATCATAGTAGGATGGACTTCACTTCTAAAAATTAAAAACATCCGCGGCCAAATTACAAGAATTAATCAAGCAACGTGAATATCGATGAGCGACACAGGGGATGATAAAGTAATATTGTTAATTAAAAGACTGCGTTGTTAATTAACGACTGCTGGGATTTTTTTTTTTTTTTTTTAGAACGTCAAAGAGGATCGCTTTTGACTCGACGCTGCGCATCGTGTGGAATATACAAAATTGCAACGTATGAGGAGACACTTTTAAAAATAATTCCACGTATGAAAACAACAATAAATTCGTACATGACAAAATTTCGCCATAAAGTTGTGAGAAATCAAATTTCTGTCTCATTGGTACAAGAATATATCTTGTATTTGAAATCCTATGAAAATATTTGTGAATTTGTTATAAAATAGGATATTACTTTGGATTTATCACGAGAGAAAGTATTATTGTAAATTTTTACAATAATGTAAAAATAATGTAAAAATATCTCGAGAAATCCTATTAAGATATTTATGTGTTACTAGCCACTGAGAATTTATTATAAAATAAAAAATGCCATTTGTCGCGATGTAAAATATTATTGTGAATTTATTCTAAAATATTTCAATGTGAAGAAAACAAGAATTACAAAATCGTCGTATGATCCAAGATTTTCTGAGCAACTTATACAGAATATTGTGCAGCAGTATTTGTACGGCTTGAATATCACGATCATTTGTATTCCTTGTAAAGCGTCCAGCGAATAGTAAAGAGTTCAAAGAAAAATGGTCATCCATTGAACTGGATGATGAGGAAACGTGACAAGGAAAATACTCGACAGAACCAATAGGCTAGTTAGAAATGCCACGCGTTGTTTCACATTTCGTTTTTCTCTTTCTCTCTTTCTCGTCTTAAATTTGCCGGAGACGCACAAAAGTAAAATTTAATTTTACTGTAAAACGAAATGAAAACGCGATATTTGTTTATTTCATAAATACAAATGTCCCGGAATAGTCAGCTGTAGAGCTGTTTGTCGCGCTGGCAACACAATTAAGCAATTGACTAAATTGAATTTCAGAAAATTCGCAAAATAGTAAAGCTCTGCGTTTAATATGATAAATCGTACTTTTATTTACACTGCAAAATCTATGAAAATTTCTATTTCCAGCAGAGATCTGTAATCCATAAATCTACAAATCTACGAAATTCACAACAATAATAGTTGTATAAATTGATCGTTTTGATCAGTTGTTTTTCGTAAGAATAATCACGAGCACAGATTTGTTCCAACAACAAAATGAACAGCAGGTGAGCAGCGGATGGCTCGACTTGACGTCTCTTCATCCCGTTGAAACGAAAACCACCACGTTATGAAGCGTCGTGTCTTTCATTGAATCGTCGAATCACCAAGAAAGAGATAAATCTCCGAAACGAGCAATTATTGTTATTATCTGTCGAGTCGCAGCGAGAATTGTGCCAGAGTAAAAGTGGCGAGCCGAGGGGCGGGGGGTTAATTAATCGGCCTGATTGAGGAAACAATCGTCGTTCTATCGTGCGGAGGATAAGGAGGGTGAGGAGGGGGGAGGCGGGGTGAAAGGAGGAGGCGGGTGGGTGGAAGGGAAAATTTTAAACAATTATCGCAAAAATCCGGTAACAGAGGAAACGCCGCAACGATAACTGCGGCGGAAACAAAGGAACGGGGAAGGTTTAGATGGGCCAAAGGGGCAGAAAAATTACTTTAAACGGAAAAAATGTGGCAAGAGACCGCAGACTTCGGGCTCAACGTCATTCCAGTCCTTTTCACAGACTTTTCTCTCCCTCCTGTTTCTGTCCCACCCCCTCCCCATCTCGTCGCCCGAGACCTTTCTCTGCTACACTCGTTTCTCACCGGGCCGGGGCAAGTCGGCGAGGGAAATACGCTCACCGTCTCCGTTGGTAATTTTTCAACCCTCTGTTTGACTCGCCTCATCCCTTCAAACTAGCAGTTCTCATGTCTACCACCTTTCCCCTACTTTTCTTCTCCTCCTCCTTCTCCTCCACCTCCGCCTCCTCGTCTCGCCCCTTACCCTACATCGAGACGATATTTCGCGACCTCTCCGACAGCGATCGTCGTCCCCTGTGCGCGTGTAATTTCTCAAGCACGCCAAGCCGATTTTCCTCAGCCAGGTTTACCAATTGTTGCGTGTAACGAGCATCACGTCGGATAACCTGTCCTATTATTCGACGCCCCCGGTCACCTTTTGTTCAACGGGCTTGAAGTATTTAACGCGTCGATTGATAGGCAAATACGATGATTCACTTAACAGAGTGATAAATCTCGACGGAGATAGGCATTTTAACGTCTCGCGGTGAACATGTTGTAAGTCGTTTTAACATTCTAAGGACGGGGTAATTAAATCCACCCGTTCGCCAGTGAACGAATTTAAATCGCCAGGCGAAGGTTAATTTTTATATATAAATTATTGTAGCTTCCTATATTTCCAAACTTAATCAAATCAAATAAAGACGCAAGCTACTCGAAACAAGAAAAGACATTCGGCTTTCTCAGATGTTACATAGGTGTCGATATATCGGACGTTCAGTACTTAAAAGGTTAAAGGACCTTTGTATCTTATTTCCAAGACATCGAACTACTATTTGAAACAACAAAAAAAGAAAAATCGATTTTTTTTTTTGAAAATTTCAAACTGCCCCGACCCCAGGCAGAACGAATAATAAATTTGTATCCGGTGATATCGTACCGACGAGTTCAAAATGAAAGCGACGAATTCTCGTACACGGTTTCGGTCACTCGTTATGGTCCGCACTCGATTGCCAGCGAGATCCCGCGTTAACGACAGAGAAGAACTGAATGAATTGTTCGCGCTTCTGTAACGGTGAATAGTTCTACGATAGTAGTTGCAGATTTTAATACCTGCACGGGTTAATAAGCGTAATCATTTTATGCACGGTTAATTACACGCGTAACTGTAGACTCACGGCCTTTGTTTCGTACGTAAATTGGTGAAATTGATAACAATTGATAGTGATAATGGAAATGAAAATAAAAGCAGCATTGCAATAAAAATTCCGCGATAAATTTGACGTGCAACTTGAATGGGATTTAGATTTGGTGTGTCAGAGATTGCTAAACTGACTCATCAGTTGCAGATAAGTAATTCTGATCCCTGAATTCGTAAATTCGACACCAGAATTTTAAAAAAAATTTTCCATGCTCAACGAGTCTGCATAAATATAAACTAACGAAAGACGATAAACAATAAATCGTTGAAATAATAAATAAATATTCAAATCAATAGATTAAACTTATTATAGTAATAAAATTTCTTCAATTAAATTCACATTACGTAAACATATTAAAAATCGTATTGTTATTAACGGAGGTATAAAATTAATCACCTCTTCATTAATAAATGTTAATCTATTAACCATTGAAGGTTGAATTGTAACTATCTAAATTAATTAAACATCTTAACAACTGATGATCGCTAGCATTTTTCTCAATGTCACATAGATGAAGTAGAACGTGGACGTCCAGCTTTCAATTTACGCGACGTTGTACAGTTACAAAGGGTTGAAAGGAAAACCTGATCACGTTGAAAGGGTTGAAAGTATCGTTGTCTTAGTCGTTGCGAGCTCAAATATTTTATATTTAACGTGCAAGCGAAGGGTGCGTGCGAATATATATAAGAGTCCTTTTGTAACAGAGTGCGAGAACTCTTTTCGAACGGATCTCTTGAGCCGTGTACTACACTGTACACACTTAATTCACGTGGCCGATATAATTTAATGGAGCCGTATAAAGGAAGGGACTCGGAAACGGTCTTAAATAGCTTTAGACGAGAGCGTTCGTTCAAAATCTCTTTCACGCGGCGAACAATAGGAGGGGACATTGTTTTGTCGAAACAATTAACGTGACCTTTACACCAAGCGAGTATTTCAATCGACAGCAATACTCGCCCAGGGCCGTAAGTAAATCGCAACGATCTCGAACTGCTGCGTTCAATTTTAATTTACGCTCCACAGGGACGATATATTCGAAATAATTTGAAACAGGGAATTCTCCTTCTTTGCAGTCGTGACATTTTTTTACGTTATATTATATTATATTTATTCTGTCACGTATTATATCATGTGCCACGATAATTGATCGAGGTCTTAATTTTGTTAAATATAAATGAAACTTTTTTTTTTTTCATTTAGATATTGATTAGATTCAGGAAATAGTATGGAGTTAATGAAACGTATATGTTTGAATAATCGATGTTGAGATTTCTTAAATTAATAATAAATTTTAAATGTCACGTACTATAATGTAGAATATAGTATAATACATAATGTATGTGTATAATACAGGTACATGATATAATTTCTTAAATTAATCAAACTGTTATATTAATAAATCACTTTAAATTAATGTAATATTGAAATTTCTTACATTAATAATAAATTTTAATGCCACGTGTTATAATGTTGAATGTAATGTAATACGTGATATATATAATATAGTATAGATACATAATATAGTATAATATAATTATATATATATATATATAATGTAATATCAATATACATATAATTATATATTATATAATTAAATATTAATATTATATTGTAGTTTCCATTATAAATATTATCGAAATACATATTATCAGTATCTATGTCAGATCTCTATGTCAGATCTCTATGTGAATCTGACAGTTATGGTAGTAGATGTGTCTGATGTGAAATACTTATCAAGCGAATTAACAATGAAGTTATGACTCTAGTCTAATTGTCATCAATGACCATAGTATTTCTTTTAAATGTTTTATTTTGTATTTCATAACAGAATCATTAAAAACATTACCAACATCTGTATCAAAATTTCATATCACTTTTAACAGTTTCATAATCAGATCGGTCACGTTTGAAAAAGTCTCGTCTGAAAAGTACGAGATACGAATCATTATCTTTTTGACAATTCCCCTCGACGTTCTATTCGTCGATATTACGTTCGTGGAAAAAGTAACAATGTCGATGGAACGAGTATCAGTGAAAAATATTGTCGATTATCTCAATTGGTAAATACACAGCTTCCACGAAATTCGAAATATCGATGATTTCGATATGTTGGTAAATATAGCAATACGTTCAATGAAACTCGATCTCAGCTTTGTTACATAATTAACTGGTTAGTTTTTTTTTTCTTTTTTTTAGTTTGTAAATGTTGTATTAACAGTGTCGTTTCCGCTACATGAGTAACTAAACGTTCTGTCGCAATCACATTTATAATTTTACATATTTGTAATTATTTGCACATACAGTGACTCGATGATGTTCGAATGTTGAAACTGTTACAATTTTGTAAAAATAAAATCGTAAAATAATAAACTTTCGATTCAGTTTTGAAGCTTGTCAATTTTGATGATTGAAGACTCCACTTTCAAAGTTCCTATATATATATATATATATTTATATATAAAAATTGCAAAATTTTTTAATTTCTATCACTTTCATTATTATTTTGCAATTTACTTGCCAGAAATGTTGGATTTACAATGAGTTACAAAGTTCCAGAACTTCTGAAAAAGCCAAAATTTTTCCGAAACCACTGTCGTCGTCATTTCAATTTGAAAGTGATTTCCATTTGTAATATTGCCAACAAAAGTCCAACACGGGGGGGAGTTTTTCATTCCCTTCAACTTGAAAATTTGCCTGTGATCGATGTCTCGCCGTTTGACACCGAATTTAACTCGAAAATCGAGGGGCCGAAAAGAGAGAAAGAAGGAAAAATGATCGGCTCAAGTTGAAACTTGGCTGCGATCGACGTCTCATTATAAGCCACCGCTTGCTACTGGAAATCCAGTTCTCCAAACTCGCTGGAAGTAAAAAAGCAGGCGAAGAGAAAGAAAAATCGCCTCGTCTCGTGTATAAATTATTAATTACAATTTCTTCGAATTCGATACATTTTCAACGACACCGAAAGCTCGTTGAAACTGTGGAAATTAGGGTGCGCGAAACAGTTGAACAGTTTCGTACGTTTCTCACCCGTTGAACGAAATGAATCCCCGTCCGTTTCAAAACACGCCTGGCCGAATAATATGCTTCTATAAATCGAGAATGAAGTTATGTAATTGGGACCGATCGTTGCTTCGCTCACGCCGGCACTTTATCCTACTCAATTACATAATTACCAATTCATACGATGGGAATGAACGTTGGTGAACAATGTAATCGGCGCGATGTACGTAATTGGCTATAAGTATAATGCATCTTGTATTGGATTTTATCCGGTATCGTAATGTGGACAGACCGGGTGGCAGACTCTACTTTCTAAATCGGATTTTATCGGGCAATTAGGACGTATTTACATAACGCTCGCCGTACGATCGATAACGCAATATTATTCAAATATTGATACAAACTTAATTGAATCGTTAATAACACCGTCGTAAGTGTAAATGTCCCAGAAAATAACACGGCCGAATACGAAGAACTTTGCAAACATAGCTCATCGTAGACGGCGCGAATGAATATTTACCATCGAGTCTCCGGTCTGATTTGATGATGAAATGATCACGATCGATGGATGTTGTGGTGAAAGTTTTTGTGAAAACGTAATGTGCTGTTTGTTGCATTTCATCTTGGATCGAAGAGAAACGGATAGATAATGAAACTCGTAGATTATTACTGTGAAATTATTGGAATTTTGAAAAATGGAAAATTTGAAAGAAGTATCTGAAATAGTCAACTGAATCAACGTCAGTGTTATTAATATTAATATCATTCAGATATGCTAGCAATGAAATTCGTGGACTAATATTATTATCGTACATCGTACTAAGAAAATCGTCTTGGAAAATAGAAAACTGAGACAGAACATTGAAAATAAAGTGAAACAATAGAATAAAATTATAATTATTTTTTAAAAATGTAAAATTAATATTAACATATTTAATATTAATATTTAAATCATAATAATGTTAATTATGACAATAATTATTGAATTATTTTGGTTTGATAAAGCAAAAGTTTCTAAATAAAAATTTCATTCGTCGACGAAATATGTCAATGTGTTACCTACCTCGGCCGTGTTACATAATTTCCAAAGCTCTATTTCGTATCTATAGTCTAACAGTAAGTATTAGTATTATATAAAGTATCCATAGTCTATTTGTTCAATGTGTCCGTAGAGGAAACGTGTCGTTGTAGCAATATGCAAAAACAATTTGAGAGAGTATAATTTATTGACGTATAGTACAGTCCACGCCAGACAATTCAATGATTCACTCCAATTTAATTGGCCTGCATACACCTGTAGGCTTCTAATGTGTTTGCACATATGTCTAGTACGCTTACATAGAGAATAGGCATTGGAAATAGCGTTAAACAGCGAGACGCGTGTTGCTTCCTCGCTACATCCATAGAGGTACAAACAATAATTAGGTATTCCAATAACAATTATCGTTGAATTCGAGATCGATATGGAATTTGGAATCGACAAACCATTCTCGAATTAACGCGTTCGATGGAGAATTCACGCCGCGCCTCGTTACAAGAGAGACATTTAAATAAACCGCTTTTGTTTCATCCAGAGATGAAGTGTTGTGCACTATCGGCTATTTGGATCGCTGAGATACATTTTTCTACCGTACAGTTGTCCAATAATTGAAAATATTCAAATTGGAAACTTTTCTTATAAATATATTTTCTTATGAATTATTGTAAATATTGTTAAACGTTAATATTAATATTATTATATAATATAATTATATAAATATTATAAATATTAAATGTATTTTGAAATTTCATTTAACACTGTAACGAGACGCCAAGCGTCATTGTATTGATCAGGTTTGAATGAATCTAAGAATACGTATAAGAATTGCAAAATATTTTCCACAAGTATATAGTTCGAAAGTAATCGAATGCTTTCAAACTATTTTTAATACAATGTATGTACAATATAAATTCTTATGAATATGTTACATGTGTTATTTTAAAATGCAGCGGGAGCGAATTATCGTGATCGTATCGATCAAGTCGGTAAGAGGCAATCTAAGAACACGTATAAAAGTTACAAGACATTTTGTACAAGTATAGCTCACTCGTGAAATATTCAGACAGTTTTATGAATGTGTTACAAATATATTAAGCTATTCTGAAATTTCATTAATATTACAGTGAGAATGAATAGCGATTGTATTGATCAAATTTTCACAAATCTAAAAATATATATGGAGATAACAAGACAAATTTTACATAAACTTTTATAATAACTGCTCACTTGTAAAGTATTCAGACAGTTTTATGAATATATTACGTGTGTCATATATTATAAATAATTCTGAAATTTCATTAATACCGTAGTAAGAGTAAATTCTCATGATTGTATCAATCAAATTTGTACGAATCTAAGTATAGATATAGAGATAAGATTATTTTGTAGGCTTCACAAATATATTATGTGCAGTGTATAAATCATCGATGAGATTTGTAACGTAGTCGAGGCTGTCATGATAATATTATTTAATCAAGTCTAAGAAACATGTGTATAAATTTATATAAAAATATAAATTATTATATTTTATATAATAATAAATTATTATTTTTATTATATTTTATGTAATAATAAATTATTATATTTATTATATCTTATATAAAATACAAATTATTATTATATATAAATTTCATATAAAATTTCGAAATTCGCACAATGACTATATTGATCAATTGTGTTATGTCGATGAAATTTCAAAATGTAAATAAATTTCTAGAAATTTAACAATAATTGCAAGTATACACATATTATACGCACATACGTATATACACACATATACATATGTATATGTACATAAAAGTGTTTCCGTGATAAACGTTCGAGTACTTTCGCGAGTCGTCTTTTTTTTTATTTCGATTTTTGCATTTGTTGTATTTACAGTTTCGTCTTCGTTTAATTTCGTTTCACATTTGTCCCGAGTTGCACGCAGTTAACGTTTGGGTGGCTCTTACGATGAAGGCAATACAGAAAGCAAACCCTGTTTTAGTCGCACAGTACAGGTTAGACAGTACTAGTTTAGAACAGCACTGACCAAACTTTGCTCGCGAATAAAACCGACTATTCCCTACACTTTGCTTTCGTCGAAGAAAGCACTTGTCTATCGCACTTGTCAGGCGTGCTTGAAAAAGGACACGCATGTGTGATAATCACACGTTACATACGTTATAAACTTCGGTGAAACTTTATTCGAATGAAGTTTTCGCGAACACTCGACTGAATAAACTCTTGTTAGCTGAATTAATTTATTCGAGCCTGAACTCCAAGGTTTTTACGAACGAGAAATCATTAATAGATGAGAGAATCAATTGGCTCTTTTAATTGCACAAATATTTGTCCCCCGAACGGACTCGTGCAAGGCAAAATTTTTTCCGATCGAAAGACAAGCGCTCAGCTCGTGTTTAAGAAAAAATTAATAAAATATTCTTGCATTTTGTTGAAACACACACGTGAAGAGTGAAATTAGCGATGTCAATTGAACTCTCTCGTGCGAAAAAATTTCAGTTTTCGAACGCTTGCGTTTGATCGGAAACATTTTGTCAGGATAGTATTATCATTCACTGGCAGACAGTAAATTTATTGTTCCACTGCCATATATAATAATGTACGAGCAAATTGGTCAACTCCATTTTCTGTAAATTCCAATTTTATTACTTTCATAAATATTACTGCAAGGAAATATAACATAATTATCTCGAAAGAAATTTTTAAATGACTGTGACGTTCGATTCGAAATTTAAAAAGTTTTTACTGCAATTGTAACATATACAGTATATTATTCTACAATAATTTAAGATTAACGAATTTAATAATCCCTCCCCCCCCCTTCTTCTTCTTCAATATCGTTCTTTCCCCATTCGCGTCATGTGACGACCACTCTCGCGAACTTATTATGCCGTATAAATCATATGAAGATGCTTCCAGCATTATGCATGCAGAATTTCCGAAAAGAATCTTTATTCGTCGATTTTGTACGATTCTTTTATGTATTACCAGCCTTCCAATTACCCTCTGAACAGTTGAAATATTTAAATAAGACTCTTTAACCTTATTCGGTTAAAGTAGTGACATAATGTTTCCTAATTATTTGATTACTCTTCTAATAAAATAATTTGATTACTCTTATTCTTTGATTACTTTGATAATGTTTCATTATCAGAGATCTCCGAAACTAATATATTTCTCAGGTGCTCTCTCAAAAATAATACATTTCAAAAGTACAGATGAACGAAATAAATAAAATGATTCCCAAATCATTGATCTCTTTCTCACTTTACAACTGTAATTCTATTCCTAATTAATCATTATGTCGGAAGTCAGGAACATTAATTAATAACGATTGCATTAATTTTCCGCGATTTATATAGAACAAATGTTATTATTTTATTTGTATTTGTATTTGTATAATGTATTTCATTTTAGCTGAAAATTACAGTACGAGCAGGTAAAAATAGTGGCTGCCATATATTCCAAACGTCAATTTTAACAGTGTTAATAATTTTCTTGCAAATAAAAATATCACGCTAGAAGGGGTTAAAAATAATTATCAGTTAAATTCGTTCGTTTAATTTCAGAATTTTTATTTGTATTCTCCTAATCATTGATGTGCCTGTGTGAGAATCTCTCCCCTCTGGCGTTTCACGAAACAGATTAAAAAACACAACAGTGACGATCTTCAGAACGATCGAATAAAGGGATCAATTATTTCTGCATGCTGTGAATAAAATGTTTCAAGCAGTTGAGCACCGTAGGTTGAATACGAAATGAGAAAATGTGCGGAAGAAAGGAACGTGTAAGCAACCCTTACCTCCATTGTGGGGTGTTATAAGTGGTCTAGATGAATAGTGTAGATTGGGGACAAAGCCGCGCGAAAGAGCTGAACCGTGGATAGCAGTGGTTTTTATTATATTATACATACGCAAAGACGGTGCGTAACTCCTAATGCGAAGATAAATCAGTAGTGTGAAATAATTTTTATTTATCTCGAAACTTGCGGTTACCTTTCGAGGGAAATTCGGATCCGTTGCACTTGCGTTGATTTTTAATTATTGTCATTAAACGATTGGTGGCCATTGTGATTTAGATTTAAATTACTTAACTCTAGAATTTTTAATTCACTTTCTTGCTTTTTATTTTTTTTTTTACTTCTTGTTACGCGAAGATGTAAAATACAAGATAAAATCAAAAATCTGAAATTTTAGCAGTCATTACAAATTAGTATCATCAATAATTCGATATCACTCGTTAATATTTGATATTATTAATGCCATAACAATTGATGGACAATAAAAGACAATTAAAATTTGGATTTAAATCGTTTAATTTTAGAATTTTTTATTTATTTCCATTTCTTTTCTTTTTTCTACTGGTTTTCATTACGTGGTACAGATGTAAGATACAAAATAAAATCGGGGATCCTAAATTTTCGCAATGTACATAAATTATCAGGATCGTCAATAATTCAGTGATATTACTGAGAATTAACGCCGCAACAATTTAAATTTAAATCGCTTGATTTTGTAATTTTAAATTTCATTTAATTCTACTGTTTACTTCTGTTAACGAACGATATAAAACATGAAGTAAAATCAAATTATGATAATTTAGCAAATTATCGGAATCATTTGTTTAAAAATTGTGATTAATATATCGATTTTCACTGTAAGATACTGTATTAATGATACTGAAAATTACAATGGATTAATGCAAAATTTCGTACCCTCGTTCATAATCAAACAAAGGCGGCTTCGCGTACAACAGCGAGGCAGCTTTAACAATTCCTTAATTAATAAAATAAATACTATGGCCCATAGAAGTTCTAATAATTTACAGGTCGCGGTAATTGTATTTGCTGAAATCTCATTAGGAACGAGCTTTGCAACGTGAATGCCAAGCACTCGTTACTTTCAGGGATCATTACTACGTAAATTGTTGAATTGATTTCAGTAAATAATGGCTCGCGCTGCTAGGAATTACATCAACAGTACAAAAATAAATGTAATTGAATTTCCCTCGGCGAGATGCTCCTTTAATAATTAGTCAATCCAATTAATCCACACTTTTACATAATGAAAAGTGTAAAACAACAATTTTGAAATAATCGTACAATTAAGCGCGCCCAGTCGATCGCAGATGAAATTTAAACAATAAAGATATCCTTGCCATTTCTGTGTTTCAAGAATATTTTCTTTTAGAATGTAAAAGGAAATCAATAAAAACGAAACGAAAAATATAATAAGAAGTCTGCATGTTTTATTTTTTCTTCTCTTTACAGTTCCATTGATCGAGATGCTTCGATTGATCATCGCATTAGGACAAGAGAAAAATCTTTAAAAATTCCAAGAATGCAGTTTAAAATTACAATTGATGTATAAGTAACAATTGAAGAATAATTGAAAATACGAGTAACAATAAGTAACGAGTGAAGATGAAAATACTTCCAGTGGAGTACTATTAAAAGACATACAGTGGTATAATCGATAAAAGAATCTTGTTTCTATTTTTTTTTCGTTTTTATATTTTTCTAATGGTAATTGCTGCGATTCGTGCTTTGATTCAACAAGTTTTTTCGACACGCTCATTGCATCCGAGAAATGATTAAAATGCTCCTCCCTTGGTTGAAACTTGAAAACAAGTTGCGTAGTGTGTCCATCTTTACAAGCGGATGATAGCGACGGGAAGCAATTAAGGGTTATAATCCGGCGAATTACGCCGTAGAAGACATTGCCACCGAAATTTCTGGCGATAACATTTCATTAGCACTTTGTGTATAATAGGGCATCACATACATTACGCGTGTTTACGACAACAGAAACACTTGGGTATTTTCCCGCGTCCTAGAAGTTCCCTGCCTCTAGCACGTCATCGCATCTGCATATCTCTCAACCCGCTATTTGCTACGTTCAAATTTGCATTAATTAATCCTTGATACCTGGCTTCCTTCAGAATTTCGAAATAGACATCTATCAATATACGGCCGACTATACAGCGGGCAGAAATGGAAAAACGTATCGGCACACTTAGTTTTCTTTTCTACTTTCGCGAAAACGAACGACACTTTAACAGAATCTCGTCAAATAGTCCACTGTAGGTACGAAAATTGATAACAATTTCCGGCACCCAATAATGCAATGATGACACAATTAATGTAAGAATTCGAGAATCAAATTGGTCAAGGAACCAGGTTTTTTACATGTGTTTCTAAAATCTTCTCGGTGTTTGTTTAAATCAAAATTTCACATACATCTAACAAAAAAAAAAAAAAAAAAAAAATAGGACAAAAATCTTCTTACATTCACTCAAAATTTAATTGAAATTTAATGTATTTTACAAAAGTTATACAACACTTTTCATTTTTAATATTCGGTATGGAGTAAAATTTTTAAGTTTCATCTGCAATTGAATTTCACATACATCTAAAAGAAAAAAATATAGAACAACAGTCTTCTTATATTCAGTCAAAATTTAATTGAAACTAAATGTATTTTACAAAGATTATACAACACTTTTTATTTTTAATATTCGGTATGGAGTAAAATTTTTAAGTTTCATCTGCAATTGAATTTCACATACATCTAAAAGAAAAAAATATAGAACAAGTCTTCTTATATTCAGTGAAAATTTAATTGAAATTAAATGTATTTTACAAAAGTTATACAACACTTTTCATTTTTAATATTCGGTATGGAGTAAAATTTTTAAGTTTCATCTGCAATTGAACTTCACATGCATCTAAAAGAAAAAATATAGAACAACCTTCTTCTTATATTCAGTCAAAATTTAATTGAAACTAAATGTATTTTACAAAGATTATACAACAATTTTCATTTTTAATATTCGGTATGGAGTAAAATTTTTAAGTTTCATCTGCAACTGAATTTCACATACATCTAAAAAAAAAAAAAAAGATGGAACAACAGTCTTCTTATATTCAGTCAAAATTTAATTGAAACCAAATGTATTTTACAAAAGTTATACAACACTTTTTATTTTTAATATTCGGTATAGAGTAAAATTTTTAAGTTTCATCTGCAATTACATCTTACATTACAAATGCAACTGTGCTTTATGCTTTATGATTGAATTTTTAAACCATGTTTCCATTTTTCAATACTGTAAATGGACGCACGTTTCAAGATAAGAATGTTCTCGATGGTTTTGGACGCTTTTACAATTTTCGCATTATTTTTGATACAATTACGCAGACGGTGCTGATGCATATAACATTGAAATGCGAAATTTCATCTTATCCGAGTGATAAAGCATTTGAGTAGCGAGACATCTGAGTAGTACTTACCGTATTTGGATAGTAGATTCAGATAATGAAGGTTCCGCTGTGCCATTATAACCAGATGGCATATTGGCACGACTGTAAAATGGCACATCGTTCTATGAATATGCGAGTGCGTTTAATAATAGGAGTAAATGAGTTAAGTGGAAGTGTAGTTTCATGTTGATGATATACAATGAATTAAACATATTTGAAAAAAAAGAGAATATTGATACAGGGCGTCTCATTTTAATTCATCCACACAATCACATTCGAAAAAATAATGTTTGAAATAATATTTGTTTTCTTTCAAGGAGAGGCAAACTTGTGATGAGCATCAGATTTGTCTGAGAGGAGATATTTTAAAGTCATCTTCATTATTTCAAATGAAATAATATATCTTTTTTTGTGCATCACTCGACATTCTCTATAAAAAGAAAGTATTGGGAGATATTTTAACTTCAGTGCTATAAAATTTATTGTATGAAAGACAGAAGCAATATGAACAGACTCTTCAAAATTAAAATTGAAATATCTCCTAAATAAAAATAATTTTTCAACATTCAATACTTTTATTTTTACTTACTTTTTTCTATAGTAAATAATTTTTTGCAAGAAACATCTGATTACTGATTAATACAGAAAGAAATATATCTCATCTTTTCGAATAATAAATAGTCGTAGAATTAGAATTAGAATAAAAATAAATCGTTTAAAATTAGAGTATGAGATTGATGCCATAAAGGAGGAGAGAGAAAGATGAGAAAATCTGATCAAAGGATCCTATCCAGCGAGATTTGCGTGCATAATATTTTCACAGATTAAAGCACCCCTGAACTTTAAACAGAACAATGTTTAAATTTATTTATTTATTAACATCTTTCTTCCAAGGTTTTCTACAGCAGAAAAATATTGAGCAACCTTCGACAGAGCGAAACTTAATTTTTGCAATAACTTCAATACATAGTTTAATGACACAGTATAAAACGCGCTTGCAATATTTCTGCGTTAGTGAAAAATATACTTCAGTTTTTAACTCGTACTGTTGATAATTCGGTACCATTTTCACTGGTTTCAAACATCATACAAAAAGTTATGTTCAATTTGGTAACTTGCTTTTTTACGAAAACACTCGCGTGATTTGTTTTCATGGCTGTCTAATAGTGAGTGCTTTGTCAGTTACAATGATAATGAATAGCTGAATATTTTACATTTCGAGATACTGTGCCTCTTTGTTTATTTTATTCTTCGTTTTCTCCTTTCTTTGCAAATGCGATGTGACATACATTGAGCGTTAAAATCGAATGTATTTCGCTGTTACAACGAAGTTCTGAGCCCTGTCGTGTTCAAGCTACGATGTACATACGTGCATAACCGCTGTTGAATGGTGATTATTTGGATGAATGTGAATTAGAAAGGAGAAGTTAAACATTGAAATACACGTACACGGCGAGCTGAACGTACTGTTGTAAAATTGATAATTTAAATTGTTGACAAGTTAAACTTTGTAAAAGAAGAAATTCACATAAGAATCTATGTACTTGGTCTCGTCTTAAAGACCTCTACTTCCATAGTTTTGAATTCGTCTTCTTCAAATCGTCTCGAGTAGAAAAACAGAGATACATTTTTCTCGAAAATTATAAAAGTTTGAACGTCTCTGGGAACAATGAAAAATTTTTTTCACGTCTAGGTTTGCCATTATCTCGAACATCTCTTAAAACCTGCTGTGCGATTTTTTTCGCCATTTTACTGAACTTTGAACGTTAGGATTAACTACCGAAATGTTAGGATTTTTTGAATTTTGATCGTTTAATCCCGATATAGAAAGTTCAATAAAATGGTGAAAAAAAAAATCACATAGCACGTAGCAAGGGCTTATTGTAGAAGGGAGATTTTATTCTTCGAAATCATGCTAAACCTAGTTGCGAAAAAAAATTTTTCAATGTTTGAATTTTGATAGTTTTCAAGAAGAATTTCCCATTCAACAAATGATATAAAATGATCTTTAAAGGAAGAGAGAAAATTTAGAATAATTATATGTATAATATATTTAGAATAATTATATATATATATATATATATATATATATATAAGAATATTCTTCTATCTAAAAGAATATTATACCTAAGAAAAAGATAAATTTCTAGTTTACTGACTTTTCCCAATTTCGGCTATTTCTGCCTGTAATTATAATTTTTTTAATATGAATATTATAGTTTTTTTTTTAAATAACAGAAACCATATAATTCTTTCGACCTCCCTTGATTTTAATTTCACTGATAAAGTGAACCTCTTATAGAAGAACTGGTAAAATTGCCAAAATTGAGGAAAAAAAAAAAACTATCAAACTAGGAATTTAAACCAAGAAAAAGTACTCGACTGTCTGAAAAATCCCTTACTCGAACGACCGTGTTTCCATTTCTATTTATTCCATCCTACATAGACTCACGCGAAACAAGTTTACGTGGACAATTTATGATGATAACTTCTTGTCTCGTCGACGTCCGGAAAAATGAACACGGCTATTATTAGGACGCGGATGTGATGCTGACATTTGACGCTTGTGTGCATCAGGCGTTACACGTAGCTCGTAAATTCCGCTCCGCGTAATTGATGTACCACTCCGGCTGTCTCCAAAGCTTTGTCTTACGCTCTTCGATAATGGATGTGAAAAGAAGAAAGAAAGAAAATTCGTCACAACGAAAATTGACTGGTTTCCTAACCAACTACACTAGCTGAGATTACCAGACAATTTGCAATTTAAATCCGTAAACCTTTAGCCCGTCACCTGCAACTGAGACGAACTTTGAACTATAATCGATGGTTAAAAATTATAACTGTATTCGACGATACATTATTTATATTCGACAAGCGTGAAACTAGAATGTCAGCTTCGGTGGAAAATGTAAAAAGCTCGAAGCTAGAATATCACTCGGTGTAAAATGTGAAAAAGTTGTGGAAACTAGAGTATCACTCAGGATACGAAGAAAAGAAATATGAAAAAAAGTTCGCTCATGATTATTTATTGTATGGTAGTAACAACCATGGACCAGTGTCCCTCAAATATAATTATCGTTGCATGTCTGAAGTTGGACAAATTGACACCACTGTTGTCCCACAATACATCGAGAAAAGTAATTTAATAATAGGATATTGAATTTTGAGTTTTAAAAAAGCACGACAGTTATTTATATTTATAAATAGACGGAGAGAATGAATTTCGAAAAAAAAAGAATCGTCGAGATCGAAGCGTATGATTGAAAGACCAGCCTCGAAAACTATAATAGCTCCACGTTCAATTGAAAAATGCAAAAATTCCAATTTCTATTGGCGAATGTCTCGTCGAGGACATTCGAAATTACGGTTTTTTATTCATCATCGACTGATCGTTCGTTGCTGTTGAATAAAAAGAAAAAGAAACTGAGCGAATAAAAAGAGCAAAAAAATGGGGGAAAAAAGACCCAATAACTCTGATCATTTTAAACACCTCCCTCCCCTCCCCGTTATTTTTAGAAATAACGAGCAATTAGGATAAAAGTAAATTTTCTAGCAATGTCAGCTACTCGAGTTAACTTTTAGATTTTCCTATTTCGTTTCCACGTTTTGCTGCAATTTTACAAATTCCACGCAGTGGAATTACAGCAGCAGATCGTGTCGACCACTGTAGACTCCTGGGGCCCTTTTGACCCGACACTTGCTGTGGCAAACGTCGTTCCTATGTACAGCACGACAACCCTAAACACGATTGATCAGGGGGATTCTAAAACAAATAATTGATTACTCGTTTGACTATTTTTGAGTGTAACTTCCTGAGTGAGAATCTCTGCAAGCTCTGTTAAGAATTTAGCACCAGCAGAAATCGCATAACTGTCGATTGTTATTGTAAGCGTTGAAAATCATGTGACGCAATGACGTCATTATTTTAAAAATTGTAGAAAGAATAGAACAGAGAATTAATGATACAGATGTCTGTTCGAAGTATTTCTAACCTTTCAGAAATATTTTCACTCTCGGTTTTAATTTTATTTATCAGACGTATTTTTACTCTCATTGTTAATTTTCAACTAGTGAACAATAATTTTGGCAATTCGCGTTGAATTATTAAAATCTGGGATTTTTAATTTCGGTCTCGCGTTTCGTTGGCGATAAAATCAACCACTTGCGCTGGCAGCTGATTGCGGACCATAACGAGTGACCAAACCGTATACAATAGATACGTCGCTTTCTTTTTGAACTTGTCAGTGTGATATGACATCACTCGATAGAAATTATTGGAGAGGTAATAAATTTGTTTTATCTGGGTTATACTTAAATATACTTAAAACTAAGGAAATATTTGGCAATTTTGGGGCCAGAAAATTCTCGACGTGGCAAGAGGTTAAACGAATCATTTCCGATGCATTTATTTTAAAGGCAAACAAAATTCTAAAACAAAATACTGAAATAACAAAATAAAGACCGTGGAAGACTTATCTGAAAAAATTAGAAACGCGAATGAGAAGTAAAAGATGCTTTTATTTCGCAGCCAAGTAACGAAGGCGATCTGCTTGCCCGAGCAAACGAACGGAACGCCAGCCGATTATTTTCGAAATAATCGCAAACGAGTCAAGTAAGATGACGTATCGCTTCGATAATCATTTTTTAAACATTACGCTCAAATAGTATGCCCCACGAGCCTGGTCACGAGTTACAACGTTACGATATCTGTCACGTTGCTGTTCGTCCATCAATTCTCCGTGATTCATTGGCAAAGAGATTTTTCAGACCGAAATTACCGATTTCGTTCGTTCGCCTGTGAAACGCGTGCGAATCGTTGGCCGTTCCATCTTGTTTCGCTCGACGAAACACGGCACCGATAATGCCGATTTACTTGGGATCGTCGCGCGTTTCCTGTCAATGTCGGGCCGTTCGTTAGAAATTTTTTCGCGCATCGTATTATCCACGCGGCAACATGTTAACGGCCCGGCAATCTAGCCGCAATAATTTGCCAGCGTTTGTTTTGGCCGAAGCGTGTTCAACGATCGTTACGCTATCGATGCGTACAACGTCAGATGTATTTGTGGAATCAGCTAACTCATGAATCGAGCGAACCAATCAGCAGTAGCCCATTAACCGTTTTAGCTTTCGCATCGTGCTCGTAACTGGCGCTGGAATTTCTTTTTTTTTTTCCTTTCTCGCTTACCGGGAATTCACGGTAATTTTATTTCGCGAAGGAATAAATTTGTTTCGCTCGACTTCGATTTTTCATTTCGCTCGCACCTACTCAAACTCGTCGTAGCGTTTCTTGTCAATCGACTTTTGATTCGGCGATTGGGCGAACTACGAAAAACAGTCGACTATAGTTAAAGTCACGAGGTGACTTTCGGTTGCCAATAGTTGAAATCGTGATGATACGCTGTTACTAAAATTATAATGGCGAAGAGTGAAATGTTTCAGTTATATACAGCAATGACAGTAACTGTAGTTGTATAATTAACTATATATAACTTATATAATTATAATTATTTAATATATTATTTTTAATATATAATTATATAATATAATTATTTATTATGTTATATTTAATAATTATAATTATAATTAACTACATTAAACTTATAGTTGTAATTAACGGTTTCACAAACTACTAATCTTTTGAATTTTCTAAATTTTCCGAATCATGTTACTACCCTTTCTAAAATTACAGCAGTAAAAACTGTGCAGTAATACATTTTTGGAACAAGAAAATTAATAATGATTAATACTAAGATTATCTAGTAATAATAATAATAATAATTAAAATTTGAAATTATATCGCCATCAATTACTAAATTTCTAATACTAATTTTCTAAATACTCTGTAGAAGTACATTACTATTTCTTTTCAAAATTCTTGTAACAGATTATGTAATAATAGATTTCTGAAATAAGAAAATTGGTAATTAATAGCTAATACTAGAAATTAACAACAATTGTAAATTATGTCGCTCATCATTATCAACTGCTAATATTCTTACTTTAGAATTAAATTACTATGCAATTTCTACCATTGTAATTTTAAGTTCCAGTTACTTGAAAAGTAACTAGTACTTTAAACACACAGAACAATTACATTAAAATCACTATATTACCATGTAGTAACCATAATATACGCTGTAATGGGAATAGAGTGAGAATTTTTTCTTACTATAAAAGTATCGCGAATTATAACTCTTGGACCAGAACGATGTATTGAGGAGAACTGCGTGTTCATTATATACGTGTTCAACTTCGTTGAGACGCGACGTTTCACGAACTCGCATGGATGAACCGTTTCAATTCCGCGAGGATTCTCTTTGGAAATTGAATTTCGTGTAGCCGTACGATGCTACTTGCTGGTGTACAGTAGTTCAAGGCTCATATCGATGTCATGGTCGTATGTTGAAATTCACAAATTTCAATTGTTCGTGCGAGTACTACTCCACGCCACAAACTACAATATCTTTCCCTTTTGCACGAGTTGACCGCGTGCTACGATGATAGTCAAGTGAAATCATGTTAATCCACGTACAACGATAAAACAAAGGAAACGAAGAATATTTTGCACAGTGTAAGAAAAGAGAAACAAAATATTTTAAAATGCACAACGAAGCCTGTTTTATATTGTACTTTCGACTCGACAGGATCTGTTTATTGCCTTCTTTTCAATCTTAATTATTATCATTATAATCGTAATAACTATTAATCTTAAATATTTATACGACTCGAAATAATCTACGTTACGCAAAAGTCTATTTGAAGTAGATTTATTTCATAGATCTAAAAATATGATCTACGAGAATGATCGAAAGTAATTAAATATTATAAATATCGTTCGTAGTTACTGCATTTCATACCTACAATAAAATGAAGGATATTTTTGACAATGTAAGAAAAGAAAAATATTAATATTTTTTAAAATACACAACGAAGTCTGTTCCATATTGTATTTTCGACTCGACAGGATCTGTTTATTGCCTTCTTTTCAATCTTAATTATTATCATTATAATCGTAATAATTATTAATCTTAAATATTTATACGACTCGAAATAATCTACGTTACGCAAAAGTCTATTTGAAGTAGATTTATTTCATAGATCTAAAAATATGATCTACGAGAATGATCGATCGAAAGTAATTAAACATTATAAATATCGTTCGTAGTTACTGCATTTCATACCTATTAATTGGGAGAGTAATTTTACAGTGTCTTGTCACGTTAATCTACCTAATCTATTACTCCGTGGCAATCGCTTCATAACGAGAAGTGATAAGCAATTAGGAAAATCAGCTTTCACGATTAATCAATGCGAACCTTTTATGAAAGAACTCCATTCAAAATCGGGCATGAAATTACCCGAGACGGTTTGGTTTCAATTTTACGCATAAGTTCACAAGTGGGTCGTCGGTTCCGATTGTTAATTTTTCCGCCCGGGTACGAAAGTCAAATGAAGAAGAAGCAAAAGTTCACGTTTCGATTGCTAGTACTTTTAATCGAGAAGTGCTGAAGGGAGAAAAAAAAAATCACAGAAACGTAAAATCAGTAACACTTTTATCCCCTCCCCCCTTTTTTCATTTTTCTATCTTTTTTCTATCTGTGGGTCAGCGCGGTGGAAAACTTAAGGTCAATTAAACTCGGTCATTAAACAACTTGACTGCAAAATTTAAAATCTGTTAATTTAATTGGACAGCTTTTACGGATCTCAGAGTCAAGTCTTGTTCGATATCTAATTTATCTAGTATTTTAATTTATCTAATGTTTAAATTGTCAATATCTCAATCTGTTTGACACATTGTTTTGTTATTGGTGACGATAATTTTATTGTTTCCTATTTTTTTAATGCTTTGTATTTGACGCTAGAATGAAGATTGCCTGCAAAAATTTCCTTTTATCCATCATTACTCCAAAGTTTCGTCAAAATTAGTGTCGATTTTTATTTAGAGAAAAACGTAATTGTGTAAATCTCTTTATTTTAATTATTATCACATGATTTATATGTAGAATATTTTGATACGTATTAATCCTTGAAGTTTAATCCGTATTAGAATATATGTACAGCTCACATGTTACAATAATCGATAACAACGTAATTTATTTATTTGTTCAAGAAAGATAACGTGTTACAATACATTGAATGTATCAAAATATGCATCGTTGTATTTAAAGATTCTTAGAATCTTAAAAATTTGAAGAATATATGCATAGATCACATATTATAATCAATATCAACATAATTTATTTATTTATTAAAGATTCAAGAAAGATAACGTGTTACAATACATTGAACGTATCATTGTATTTAAAGATTCTTAGAATCTTAAAAATTTGAAGAATATATGCATAGATCACATATTATAATCAATATCAACATAATTTATTTATTTATTAAAGATACAAGAAAGATAACGTGTTACAATACATTGAACGTATCATTGTATTTAAAGATTCTTAGAATCTTGAAAATTTGAAGAATATATGCATAGATCACATATTATAATCAATATCAACATAATTTATTTATTTATTAAAGATTCAAGGAAGATAACGTGTTACAATACATTGAATGTATCAAAATATGAATCATTGTATTTAAAGATTCTTAGAATCTTAAAAATTTGAAGAATATATGCATAGATCACATATTATAATCAATATCAACATAATTTATTTATTTATTAAAGATTCAAGAAAGATAACGTGTTACAATACATTGAACGTATCATTGTATTTAAAGATTCTTTGAATCTAAAAAATTCAAGAATATATGCATAGATCACATATTATAATCAATATCAACATAATTTATTTATTTATTAAAGATACAAGAAAGATAACGTGTTACAATACATTGAACGTATCATTGTATTTAAAGATTCTTAGAATCTTGAAAATTTGAAGAATATATGCATAGATCACATATTATAATCAATATCAACATAATTTATTTATTTATTAAAGATTCAAGAAAGATAACGTGTTACAATACATTGAACGTATCATTGTATTTAAAGATTCTTTGAATCTTGAAAATTTGAAGAATATATGCATAGATCACATATTATAATCAATATCACCATAATTTATTTATTTATTAAAGATTCAAGGAAGATAACGTGTTACAATACATTGAATGTATCAAAATATGCATCATTGTATTTAAAGATTCTTAGAATCTTGAAAATTTGAAGAATATATGCATAGATCACATATTATAATCAATATCAACATAATTTATTTATTTATTAAAGATACAAGAAAGATAACGTGTTACAATACATTGAACGTATCATTGTATTTAAAGATTCTTAGAATCTTGAAAATTTGAAGAATATATGCATAGATCACATATTATAATCAATATCAACATAATTTATTTATTTATTAAAGATTCAAGAAAGATAACGTGTTACAATACATTGAACGTATCATTGTATTTAAAGATTCTTTGAATCTAAAAAATTCAAGAATATATGCATAGATCACATATTATAATCAATATCAACATAATTTATTTATTTATTAAAGATACAAGAAAGATAACGTGTTACAATACATTGAATGTATCAAAATATGCATCATTGTATTTAAAGATTCTTAGAATCTTAAAAATTTAAAGAATATATCCATAGATCACATATTATAATCAATATCAACATAATTTATTTATTTATTAAAGATACAAGAAATATAACAATGTTACAATACGTTGAATGTATCAAAATATGTATCATTGTATTTACAGATTCTTAGTTCATTACGTGTCCTCGATTCGATATTAAATATGTCGATATTTGTTAATCCCAATTACTCGAGAGACTTACTCGTACCTTGTACCGTACAAAGACCGATAAGACTGATAAGACGAGTTCCAGTGTTAATCGTTCAATGTGCTCTCCCTCTTTAAATCTCTACACTGCACCTCTTTCCTTCAATCTCTTTATTATTTTTCACACTTCGATTTGATGGTCGTTGCTCGACGAACGAGCATTTCCGCGGGCAGCCGAGGCACGACTTTATCTCGATTGCGCGATTCAATGAAAATAAAGCATACGAGCGCGAGGTGTAATATCACCTTTCTCCAAATATATCCGGGATAATATCGATGGTCACGTCGAAAAGATCAGCGGCGGACTGCGAGTTATGGGGTCTTTTGCGGATCAGAGGTTCGCATGAACAGAAGGGAAGGAGCAAGGAAGAAAAGCAAGGAAGAGGAGAAGAGCCGGTGGATTTGTCGCGACGCGCCAGATATATATATATCCCTCGTTTCTCATAAAAAATGATCGATCTTCCGCAGTCAGTGCTGCCAACGGCGGACGATTGAGTCCGACTCCGTTAGTCGCTGGATATTAAGAACCGTATCGATTTATAAGACTTCCCATTAAACGACCTAAGCTCGTGTCCTACCTTTTCATCTTATCACGGCTTGCACAATGCCGCTTTAATTGCTGTTCGGAGTCGCTGCGCGAAAATATTTGAACGTTTCTCAGCGCATGTTGGACGAAATTCTTTCGAAATTAACACTGGCAACGACGGAGTGGATCGTTGCGATTACACTGATCGAGTTTGATTGCATAAAATTACAAGATACTGCCTGCAAGTATAGCTGCAAAAATACTCGGAAATATTTTTATTGCCAGGAATTTTTTGTGAATATGTTGCTTAAATTATTCTGGAATATTTTATTAACGAAACGAGACCATCGTGTTGATGTTTGTTTAATTCACATCGAAAAATGTATATAAAAGTTCGTAAACATTTTCATAAATACACGTGTTTTGAAATTTTAATTAACACTGTAGTGAATCTTGCGATGAATCTTGAAAGGAAGAAGAAATCCGTAAAGGTATCGAACTATGAACAATTAAAATGTAAAACTTATGTCAACAAACGGAAAGGAAAAGCTTGTAGTACAATGAAGAACATGAACATTTTATTTATATCACTCAAATGTCAAATAATGGTCATTTAAATTGATCGCAGTGGAACTTGTGAACTTCTACGAACGTTGTATGAAAATTCAGAGCTGAAAAGTTTAATAGTCTCTCTGCTCTAATAAAAAAGAAGAAAGGAATATTAAGATTTGCTGAAACTATATGAACAAATCTAAATAAAAAGACTTTGGAAAAATATTTAATCCTGTACAATCGGCCATTACTGCACCGAAAATCCATAGACAACAGATGAAATATAAAAATAAGCTTTCAATGGCAGATCATAACTAGTTTCCCTCGTACGTAATGAATTTTCAGGTTCGTATTTCATATTTACCGAATTCACTGATAGAAAGAAAAAGAAAAAAAAGATCCGAGGTAAAATAAAACGAAAGCTTCTAAAATGAATGACGTCAATTATAAAATTTAATTCAATTTAAAATTGAAACTCGTGAAATGTTCTCATTGTTTCACGTTTATAATCAAACGTACGAAGATGATAATGAAAACTCTTCTCGTTGAAAACAATCTTTTATTCCTTCCGTAACAAAAGCTGACGGGAAGAGCTTACGCTCGATATCACTAACTTCCTGTTGGCGCGCGCGTACCAGCTTTCTGAAACGCTAATCCTGAAACAGAGTATAGTGGTGGGCCGAACGCCACAACTTAATTCCAAGCAGTCAACGTGATTATCGGGGATATAAATCATGCGTAGGTAACACGTGATATTTGTAACATTAACGCCGGACAAACATTCGTCGAAAGTTGACTTTCTCCCGCGTTCATTCGTTTGATAATAGTGTCAGATGTATGGTGACTAAGATTATTTCATTAAGACGATAATTGTAATAATATGTACGTGGCCGTTATCATTATTATATCATTATTATATGCACAATAATATAGAATATTAAATAATATAGAATAGAATAATATATTATTAAATTTTATATATAATAGTAATTATACATAATGTTAATTATTATTATATTATATTATTATTATATTATTATATTATTATAATATTATTTTTATATTATTATTATATTATTATATTATTTTTATATTATTATTATATTACTATAATATTATTTTTATATTATTATTATAGTATTATTATATTATTTTTATATTATTATTATATTATTATTATGTAAGAACCAAAACCTTGTTAAGGTCGTAAGAACACACTTAACAAAGACAGGCCGTACAGTTACATTGCAAATCTTGCAAATTAACTATTTCTCCTGTATCTGTGCACAACGTGCAACAAGCAACAGAGATCTATTGCAATCACTGTTTCATTCGGAATACAACAGAGAATTTTATATGCGAGAATTGTATCATCCAACAAAGTCTAGTGTTGTTCTATGGACAAAGCTCTTTTACTATGTAACAATGACCAGGGAAAATGCAATCACGGTTTCCCCCTGTGTCGAACTGTGTACACTACGCGTTTGCATAAATCAACATCCAGAAAATTTTTATATCCAGGGCAGCAACGCGGCAGTAAAACTTACGAGAAATGATTAATTTAACGTGTGATTTACACCGTACGAACTTTTAACAAATATGTACGTATGTTACTACGTCATTTTTCTTTTCTCTTTTCTTTTTTTTTTTTTTTCCTCTACTTGAAAGGAGATAACGTGAAATTCACGTTCTATAAATGAAACTGTGTTATTTTATTCCCTGCTATCTTAGGGAAGAAAAGGTTTCATTTGGCGGTTTCCTTTGTAAAGTAACCCTTCAGAAAGTTGAAGGTATTCTTACAGAAATGAAATTGAATCAATGGAATGGAATAAATACTTTCTCTAGACGTCAGAACCTATTCAACAACACAGTTATTTTACCAGTGAGTAGTAGTCGTACACGTGAAAACGACGTAATATTTATTTAACAAATACTTGAAATAGATGTAACGTAATTTGTCAGAGTTTTAGAAAAACAACGCGTTCTGTTACGTCTAAAATATTCGAAAACTATGAAACTTTTAATTGTTGAACTAGGCTATGGAACTTCAAATTACGAACTGAAATTTACTATTATGAAATTGCAGACACATCGTTGGACTGAATGTTCAACAAAATTACAATGTAACACTGTTCGAACGGTCCACAGAAAACGATTTGTAGAAATCAAAAAAAATTTCTGACAAGTCAGTTTTTATTAAAAGAAAACTATTAATTACTGAAGAGTATACGATATTGTATCAACATTAGAAATATTCCAACATTTAGAAAAACTGAAACGATCTACTATCGTTTGGATACTATAATTAGACGCTGTGAATTCTAACTCGCCAATTAAATTAATCGCGCTCTGCGAAAAAAAAAATTACTCTGAATTTACTACAAACATATCGAGAGAAAAAAGTGTAGGAAATTAGACACGATCAACACGTGACTCCGGCGCAGAGAGAGAAAGAGAG
Organism: Tetragonisca angustula; assembly: GCA_036937485.2. Classification (NCBI taxonomy): domain Eukaryota; kingdom Metazoa; phylum Arthropoda; class Insecta; order Hymenoptera; family Apidae; genus Tetragonisca; species Tetragonisca angustula. The sequence continues at coordinate 705,292 of JAWNGG020000115.1, forward strand.
AAAGAGAAAAATGTCTCAAGTTGGTAACTTGGCAGGTTAATCCTGAGATATTCGGTCATTTGCGAACTGACGAGCTCGTTCGATCGCAACTCACGTACATGAAGTAATTTGTTCCGATTAAACCAACCAGCAGAAACGACCGCAGGAGAGACTCCTCAGTTTAGTTGCAGCTGCACTTTCTAAGGGAGGAGCCGGAGTACTAGATATCGATCGCTCGGCATACAAATTCAGAAAATGATAGAAATTCGTCACCTGCCACTTTTTCACCTAACAAATTCCACGTGCCGGGTATACTAACATCGTTATCAAATCAAATTAAAGGTTATTGCTCTTCGTGGATATATGTACGTCCACTCTGTGTGTGTGTGTGTGTGTGTGTGTGTGTGTGTCCGACTTGGAGAATCTGAAAATTATTCATTCGTGTATTTTTGCATTATCGCTAATGTTCTAGACACATCCTATTCTATTTACCTAAAAGTCAGATAAAATATTATTAATATAAAAACATGTATTACAATGCAATAATAATTTTAATGTATTTTCATATATATATATATACATTTTATATTATTAATAATATATACGGATGTGTCTCTTATATTATTAATAATAAGTACGGATGAGTCTCTTGTATTATTATTAATAATATATACACACGCGAATAAAATTGATAACTGTATGAAACGTGGAAATTTCGAAATGATAATTCTTTTCGACGTAATGTTTGGAATTCCATTTATCTTGATTTTTATCAAAAGGCACGTGAAAATTGTAATTAAATTAACACACGATTCGAACTGGAGATAACGAGAACGTTGAGAAGTGAATTTGTAGTTTAAAAGGTACAAATTTTTGGCGCCTGTCGATAAGCAATCGACTTAAATGTTCCCATAAAATTTCAGGTAAATGTCGAATAAGATGATACGCGCAGCGCTGGAAATTATGGATTATGTGCTATCAGAGTGTTTCAGAAAATATCGCGCATCGTTATTGGCAACTAAATGAATTATTTTTCCGTAAGCCAACTTACGTGTAAATTGATAAATAGCCGCGTTCTATGAGAACGTAATGTGTAATTGATTATTCGCGCCAGCGGTTCGAACATTTGATTTTGTTGCAATACTTCTCACGCGTGTTTTACAAAGCCAGAAAACTGGAAAAAAGGAAGAAAATGGAGAAAAATGTCAATAGTCCCATCCACAAACACTACCGTACACTCGATCTCGATAAACAATTTGGAAATATTGTATGAGTATATATCTGGACAGAGAATGAACAAATATAAAAGAATTGGGCCGCACTATTCATAACTTTTCGGAGATTACTTGTTGGAATTAACTGTTGAACAGTTTTTACTCGGTGAAACAATGTAAATCGCTAAGCTTTATTACCATTTTATTTTGCGTTACACTTCCCTTTATCCACAGAATGAATGCTCTAATTGTTAAAAGGTATTACACAGAATGGGAAAAAACATAATCCTATAATGTCGCCGCCGAGAAGTACGTCAACGAATGTAATACGTAATAAGTTATAAACATTCGCGTGGAATAGTTGGTTATTTTGAAAAATTCAATTAAACGCTGTTAATTATCAAATGGATTCGCAAACATGAGAGAGACTTGCTACTGGTTACAAATGTTTCACTGCTCCGTAATGTAATTACGTAATTAATATTCACAGTTTGATTCGAAAGTTTTGGAATGTCGATTGAAAAATTTTTAATGCAATTTCGAAAATTTTTATTGAAATTTTTTTCGAGTAGTTATATGTGAAACCTCAAATTTTATTTCGATTTAAATTTTTGTAATTACACGTAAGCTTTCATAATTAATAATATAACAACAATGAAATAGTATACAATAATTAGAAATAGTATACAAAATAGTATAGAATATGACAATGAAATAGTATACAATAATTTTTTGGCATTTATAAAGATTTTTATAAATTTTTTCGTGCCACTGTAATTTCAGTCTTGAAATATAAATTAATGTTTTAAAGTAATGTTGAGTAACAACTACTGTTAATTGCTATAAATGCTTCATTGTATATAAATGCCTTCAACTTTGATATTAATACAATGCTGGATCGAAAACTTTCAAACGACGGTGTGTGTAAAATAATCTAAATATTTTCTTCTGCCACTGTATCTAAAATTTCCCAGCGCGCCTGAACGCTTCACAACTAAATAGTAGCTACTGATAGTTGTTACAACTACTTCGAGTAGTATAAACCGCATAATCTTTCCATCTCTGAAACAAGTAAAATACTACATTCAAAACTTACAAGCGAGTTACGTCTGTAATAAACGTGCGAATTTTGTTTGTGCTATTAATTGTTACGACTACCTCTTTGTGCAAGCTACGACCAAATTTTTTTCCACTACTTCGAAACAAACACGAATATTAGATTTAAGACTCTCGAGCGATGGCGTGCAAAAACCAAGTTCCTCCACGACAAACACTCAAATATTTTCGTGCGCCACCTGAAATTTTCCAGCGACATATCATACCTCCCCCCCTCCCCCGTCTACAGGTTTTGAAACTAAATAACAACAGAAGAAAAGAAGAAAGACAAACGGACGAACGAAATACAAGTGGAAAGATAGGAATGGATAGAAAAGAGAAAGAGAGAGAGTGTTTAGAAGGGGTTGGAGAGAGAGAATGGCCGAACGAGAAACGAGTTAAATTTTGTGGGTGGTGGCGGCGGGAGGGGGGAGGGGGGAGGGGGGATGCTACGCCGAACTCGTACCTCGAGGCTTCCTCGTGGCGATAAGAGGACCAAACGTGATATAAATTCGCGAGGGGTTTAAGCCACGATCGGTCTAACGAGCGTACACAGCCCCGAACTCAGGGTCAGAAGTTTACTGAATGGCGAAACCGCACGGTAATTTTCTCCGAGTAATCGTCGCCTGTAGTCCACGAGGCTGGTGCCACACCTCACCCTCTCCTCCCCTTCGATTCGTCTTCCCACGCTCAGCCAACGCGGTGTTTCCCTTCTTTCTCCTCGTTCGCTCCGTTTTTCCAGCTACCTCTGATTTTCCACGGCTGTTCCACCTCGCTTCCTACCGCTTTCGCTTCTTCCCTCATTTCCACCTTCCGCATTCCTACGCGGCTCTTTGTACATCATTGTCACTCCGTGTTTTGCTCCTCTTTTCTCTGAAACAATACCTCCAGAATCGAGGTGAAACGCAGTGGCAAAAATCTCGATTCTATTAACCTCTTGCGCTGAATGGAACGACGCACCTCGGAACGAGGATCTTTCGTCCCGAAATTGCAATGTTTCCTCAGTTTCGAGTATATTTAAGCATGACCAACTACAATTACGCAAAACGAATAATAAATTGATTGCCTCTCGATAATTTTCTATCCAGTGACGGGTTCGAAAAGAATGCGACGAATTGTTGTACACGGTTTGGTCGCTCGTTACGGTCCGCAATCAGTTGTGCCAGCGCAAGTGGTTAAATATCTTTCTGTAAAAAGTTTTTGCGTTTGAATGTTGAAGATTATTTTCAGACAATTAGTTCAAAACAGGCAGCGCTCGCATCCACAGTGACATTCTTCCAACGGGGGCGAGGGATTCTAATGGAAAAGAATAAATTCCTTGCGTTTTCGCGGAATGTCTTGGCTCCCCAGAAGCGATAAACTCCTCGAAGACCTGAATTACAAAGGCTCTGTCTCTGAACATTTTCCCGATTGAGGCACGAGAATGATTCCAAACTTCTGAAAAGGTGAAAATCTGTCTCGGGGAGATGTCTAGGGAATAGGGCGGGAGTAGTCAGTTTCGTAACCTAACTCTCCCGAAAGTTTCTGTACAGCAATTTGCGAGGTATGAGGTCTTGCGTTATCACGAAGGAGGATGGATCCGTGGATTTGGAGGATTCAGAGAAAAATAAAGTTCAAAGTTGGCTGAGAGACATCTCTTTTAAATGTAACGTGGTTTCCAACGATACCAATCAGGGAACAGTAATCGAACAAATCGATGATCAACGTCTAGTTTCACGTGATTTGACATGATCTGACAGATAAATGAAATTATCGTCGAATAATTTCTCGTTTATTCGATAAATTCGAAGATGATTTTACAATTGCCTTTCCTTTTCTTGATAATACTTTACTTTTCGTGAAAATACAACGCTCTTATTATAAACCGTAATTAAACGTTTAGCGGGGCTGCAATTTAATCGCTGCCTCAAATGGAAACAGCGAGGTACGATAATATTTCTCGGTTATCCTAAAATTAATTTAATTGAGAAAGTGTTTCGACACACATGCTGGAGCAAATAATTCCAGCAGTTTCTAATATTAGACGTAATTAGATTAATGCGGATAGATCAAATTAGACGTGGCTCTAACAACTATTATTGGAATTATTTGCTTCCGCGTGTGCATTAATACAATTCCTCAGTCAGATAAATTTTCAAACAACTGAGAAATATTGTCGTGCATTATACACAGTTTAATTAATATGACAGCGATTCACTTGCAGTTCCATCGGACATATTTTGTTTTCAAAATTAGAATATCTTTAACCACTGCTCGTCGTCGTAAATTGTCACTTCACTCATCATCGTCTGAAATATACAGTGTGTTCCATAACGAAAAGAAAGAATAAAATTTTTTTCACTAGAGCCTTCGTGTTTGAAAAGGTCGAGTTCAAAGAATTTATCGATCGAACTTTATCAAATTTAGCTAATTACGCGAAGACAGAGAAGAATAATTGACAGGAGACAATTGACGTTAATTTCTACGTACGAAAATGAGTGAAAAAAATGTAATGAAATTTTTCTGTATGATGCTTTTGAAAATTTATCAAATTATTTTATTAGTATATAAAAAAAAAAGCATACGCAATTTTTAACATATTCGAAGCATTTTCATTTTCTTGAAAATTTCATTCTACATTTTTCACCCATTCTTGCGCATATCCACCGTGTCGATTATTCGCACTTGATCAATTTTCCAACTCGATTTCCTCGGAAACAAAGTCCTCAATGGAAAAATCGTATTCTTCCTTCTCGACTCGTGCTTTGTGCTTTTTCACTTCACGTGCTCGATTGTACGGGACACCATATATTATATTTCAGTCCCTGTCACAACGTTATATACAGGGCCCTAAACGTTCGCGCATCAATCGACAATGTTAGTTATTTAACACGTTAATTTGAGAGCTCGTTACGTCGTCTGTGTGTGTGTGTATGTGTGTGTGTGTGTGTGTGTGTGTAACTCCGTTACGATTCATACGTACCGCGCCGCACAACATTTCGTATCTCCGCCGTTATATCCATTTTCACGACACGTATATTCGTTTATCATCGTCGTTATCGTTCATTTTTATTACCCGCGTTTACTTCTGATATCCCTTCGAACTTACACCACCGAAAAGTAAATATAGCGCCGCGCTGGGATTACACGTCAGAACTTTAACAAATGTTATCTCGGCTCATATTTGCTTCTCTAATACAGAGTAATATCTTTTTTTCTTCTCTTTTGTTGGTCCTCTCTTGCCCACCTTTCGACGACCGACGCAGCGAATCATGAACGATTGATCAGTCGACTGATTTATCATTGACAATGTTTAACTCAGTTGCGGGCAGAAGAACGAGTTAACTCGTCATTGGAAAATTGGAGATGTTGAAAGTTCTATGACGAGTTAATTCATCATCTTTGTTCATATGTAGAGTCTCCTTTAAACAAACTTTTAGTTTATAAACGACATTATAATGTGCGTGTAGTATACAAATGTACATTATGTAATATGTAATATATCATATATTATATATTATATAATACAAATAAATACATCTTAATGTACAATTGTTATATCATTGCAAGAAAATGTTGACATGGCTTCCATTAATAACTGCACACTAAATATTGAAAGTGTTATAATTTATAGAAAAAAAACTCATACAATGATATAACTTGGGCTCATTGAAGTTTATCGTTCATACGATTTCTTCTTCTAAAGTTACAATAGTTCAAGTGTTTAGCGACGCAAAACAATCTTTTTAGGTAATAAAGCATTCGAATATTTGACTACTGAATATTATAAAGAAAATTACAATTTTTTAGAAGAAATTATGCAAATTTGAAAACTGTGTGTATTGAGATGAAAAAATTAAGGTAACAACCGAACGCCAACATTTTAAGTGAACAAGGAATATTTTATGCTAGATTTAGTAGAGGAAATATCCGGTCTAAAGGTTATTATGGCACACACGCGACAGGGAGCGTGTTAATATTGCTGATATATGGGATGCTTTTCTGCAAATTTTCTTACACCTCTCGTTGGAACCTATCACGCGCGGTGATATTCTTTCAATAACGCAGTAACTAATTTCAATGATATCCAAGTTGTCGCGAGTAACACAGCTGTGTTTCAACAGCAGGACAAAAGTATAAAACTTGTATTTTTGCAACAGTCGTTTGTCAGAGTTTCGATTATATCCTATATCTGTTCAAGACAGAAATCCATATCTATCCGGGTGAAAACTTGTCGCAACTTTCCTCGGAGAGTTGCTCGCCTGTGAAAATTGCTCGATGACGATTGGCAAACGTGACTTGGTATATTAAGAAAGGATTGAAATATTTATAATTCGCATAACCAGCCGTGTACATTACAATTTTTAATAGACGCGAATATCTTTCGACACCTTTTGTGACGATGTTTATTTAGCCACGAAATTGGAGGCGAATTTCGGAGTGTAAATATAACAAATATTACATCAAATATACATTTGATTAAACGTGTCGTGTATTTCGAAAGATTTACTTTCTGTCGAGTGATTGCTAAATTTCATTCGACAAATTAGGTACGTACAACACTTTGGAGTATTTCGTAAAAAGTATGTACTTGTGTTTGGAACTTACTATTCACCAACTATTGTCGTATTTAAAAAAAAAAAAAAAAAGAAAGAGAGAGAAACGATGTGAGAATAAATATACACATCGTCGAAATATTTTTTCACAAACGTGTACCTACACTTGCATCGTAGGCAAAAAATTGAAAAATGATTACGATGCAGCAGGAAATTCACAGGTACTCGTGTAGAGTTGATTTTCGCAAATTCGCCCTCACATTTTTCACATATCATTTAGAGAAGTTTGTAGTGTCCAGGGAATTACACGAATAAATCGATGCAAATTATGACGACGATCAATGACGTGGCAACGTATCACATATTGATACTGTATGTTTTAATTAATTTATCTGTTTGATCAGTCGTCAAGTTTGTATTAATAAATACAATAATGTAATATAAATTGTATCGATAAACGTGTACCCATCGTTGGTGCTGTTTCATCTCACGATTCAGCTCAATTACGGAAAAAAAGGAAAAGGTGCAGTATGAAATTGTTATTCATTAATGGAATTAAAGACTGGCCTGATTGCAGATAAGGAATGTAAATTCGTAATGGAATGAATTTAAATTCGCACGATTACGTAAGTACGTAGGTTGTGTGTATGAATATTTATACAGGGAAACTATTGCCCGCTGTGTGTGTTCGTACGTTTCCAACAGTACGAATAATTTTATCCTTCACCGAAAGTGAAGATAACACAGCGTATGTATATATGCATACACACTGTGTAAACATTGCCTTGCTTTACTTCACATCGAGACTGCTCGCGGGCGATGCTCCTTGCATTTGTAACTACGATAAGATATAGTTAATACTCAACACAATTTCCCAGGTGGCATTCACTGTTCATCATATTTTCTCACGGAAGCGTTACGTTGATAAGCAATTTATACTTCAACGCCCCTCCCTCCCTCCCCCTACCCTTGTTCAGGGTTAAACTAAATTCCACGATAGAAACGACGCGCCGAAGGAATATTAATAACGTTAACACTCGAGTAATATTGCGAGTGACTATGGTTGTTTTGTGTCACGTTGTGAAAAAAACAATTCCAAAGGTCGTTTAATGTTACTTCCTCCGATGAAAATTTAAACTGAATAAGCGGGAATTCCGAAAATTGGGTGAAATCGAGATTTTTATATTACACTAATGGCATCAATTGTTTTACCAAGGGCACGTTCGATATTCTTGAACATTCCTGGCGGTATATTCGTAATCGAGATCCAAGTTTCAATTCGGACCAAATCAATTCTGATCTGTTCTTAAACTGAGACTAGACTTCACCTGTTCTTGAATTGAAGTTGAAGCGCTATTGACGCTTTATAAAATACATATCGACAGGTTTTGACAAAAAAAAAAAAAAAAAAAAAAAAAGAAATGAGGGTTATAAAAGATAATTTATTAAAAAGGAACGAGTGAATTGTAATCTTGATAATTGGATTGCAAATTAAATTAGATTAAGCTAAATTGCTAACTAGGTTAAATGCACGCTAGATTAAATTAAATATACACTAGATTAAATTAAATTGCGGAAGTAAAAAATTGCGGGAACAAAAGAATGGACAAGAATGGAAGACTGGTAGTAATTTATCAGTAATTTATGTATTTATAGCTACATAAATTATTATATAATGTACATGTATAATAAAAAGCACAGCTGTATCAATGTTAACGAAAATTTTTTCGATCATTTAAACTAATACACCTTTGTAAAAGAAAGATCATCTGCTTGGTCTCATTTCGAAGCTTGGAGCTTTCATTTCAACAACCGTGAGTTTGCTTTTTTCGAAGATGATTTTACGCCATGTAGCGGGTGGGCAAGTGGGCGTATTTTACATACTAAATCCGCTCTGTGGTCTTGAAGATTAAAATTTCCTCTTGAAACTCGCTGTACGATTTTTTCCCGCCATTCTGTTGAATTTGAAACGTTAAGGTCAGACGACAAAATATCTGAAGATTTTTTGAATTTTAATCCTGATATATAAAAAAAATAAATAAAGCGATGGAGAAAAAAATCGTACAACAAGTTTCAAGAAGTCGTTGTAAAGGAAAAACCTCAGTCTTTAAAATGACGGTGAATGTCTAGTCACGAAAAAAATTTTTTTAAAGTTTGAACTTTTAGAATTTTTATAGGAAATAATTAATACGAAATTAATTAATAATAATGCTTAAAATAATTGTCAAAGTGAAGACTTCACGATTTAAAATGAGTTCAAATTGATCTTTTCTTACGAATTAGGTTATCTCGGTTTAAATTATCGACAATTTTTCTTTTTGGGGGGGGGGGGGGATAAGCGATCGTAGAACACGTCCATTTATGATTATTCGATCGAAATGGAATACTATTACCTTGTCCGATGTCCTATAAAAAAAAGGGGGGGGCAATCGTATTATATCGAGAGTAAGATCAGGAATTCACGATGCAACTTTTGCTGACTAGGCAACCAAGCTTGCAACTGTATGTATGTACTTACTTATACAAGGCACGATCGAGGCGACAGGCATCGTTGACTCGAATCAAAAACGACGAAGAATTTTTAATCATTTCCAGTTGATTGACTACACAGTTGTTTGCAGTAGAAAAACCCTTGGTGTCAATAGACAGGCGTAATTTTTATATAGAATTTTTTTGTTTCGTTTAATTTTATTACCAATCCCTAGATTTTGCGGATTTTTCTGCAAAATTTGAAAGTGCACACACGTAACGCATTTTGTTTCATTTAAATTATTCTTTTTAAATTATTGTCGCTAGATGTTTATTAAATTTGAAAGAAGAGCGACATTACTTATGAACATCCCTATTATATAAAAATAAAAAAATAAATATATAAAATATCCTGCATAAAAATAAAAATTTAATTTATATAAAATATGAATAATATAATATAAAATATATAAAATATCCTATGTAAAAATAAAAATTTAATTTACATGAAATATAAATAATATAATATAAAATGTATAAAATATAATATAAAAATATAAGACATAAATAGTAACAAATATATTATTTAAATATAAATTTAATTTATATAAAACATCCTAGTATATAAAAATATTCCTTGTTAAAATAATTTCTCACCTTTTTATAATTGCCCTCGTAAAATAGTCGAAAATTGCAGAAAAAAAAATCATATACTGTAAAATATCGTAAATCTGACATAAATTGCCATAGTTACCTATACTCAACTATACTATTTGAGAGTGAGATGATTTACCATCATATTCGAACAAGTTAAAAAGGCAAATTTGTTCAATTCTGCGAAAATATTTTTCATTCGGTTCATTGTTTTGGAAAATAGAGCATTTGACTGGCAGATTTTTCTACGAATTGCCTGGAATTGCTCGAGAGAGAGAGAGAGAGAGCACGACAGATACCGGATGACGTTTCCAACTTCGTTAGAGAGCAATAAACTGTGGTTCGTTGGCGCTGTTAGTTCTCGCGGTCAGGTAGACCGAGCAGATTCCCGAATCTAAAGCTACCACCACGCCAATAAGATGTTGACAATACGGTTACTTGAATTTCATTTGTTCAGCTGTGCTCGCCGGATCTGGTATTTCCCGGAATTGTAGATCGTAGCCCTTATTCTCGCGAGTTTCATGCTGCTCGTGCTTTTGACTTTTACGCTCAACCGTGTAGCCGTGTGGTAACCGACAAAAGAAAGTTCACAACGGGGTGTTATAATAATAAAATCGAGTGTTATGTACTAAGATAATAATTTTAAAATACTTATACATTATGTTATGACATATAACATATATTTTAAAATATTACAACATATAATATTGTTATAATTGAGATATGATTTATGTATTATTTGTATATGAATGGATTTTTGTATTATTTATATATGAATGTATTATAAATTTATGAATGGATTTTTTCGTTTATTTAATAAACAGAAGCTACGTATTTACGAATTTAGTAAAAATTTCGTAAAAATTGCAACGAACACCTCGTTGTGGACATTTTCATATGGTGTAGCATTACATTTTACGTAAAAATTGTCATGATTTACGTAAAGTAAACAGTATTGTACAGTCAATGGAAAAATGAGTCGTCGACGTTGAGTTTCCATCATTTTCATCAAATTATGTTTACGTCTGCGTTCCGTTTCTTACGAATCTAGTTGTATCAACGACGATTAATTCGTCACTCATCCCTAACAGCGCCGAGTAATCTTCAGCTTTGCAAATGGTGGCTATGCTATGTCCGAAGGTTCACCAGTGGACAGGGTTGAATTAGATCTTCAAGAAACTATTTCCGATAGATTGCTGAGGTTCACCCAACGAGAATGGGTCCAAATACGATCGTATTTAGAACACGTTTAGTGATATATAAACCAGAACCTCTTCCTCGACTACGTTGATAATCGAAACGAACCAAGCAGTAATGATTTTATAAAAATATTATCGAGATTTACTACCGACCAGACCAGTCACGATCAATAGTGATATAGAATTCTATAGAAATATTAATTTTCAGTGGACAATCAGATAGTCAGTACTATCATCGAGATTTACTACTGACTGGAATAATAATTATCACTACTGTTTTGGCAGTGACAAACTTTTGTAAGAATATTAATTTTCGGTGAATAATCAGTTGGTCAGAATTATCATCGAGATTTACTACTGATTAGGTAAATCTTGAACGTTGTTTTTTTCAATCTGCTTTGACATATCAAAAAGAAGTTGATATCAAAATTTTAACTAGGAAAGAACGTTCATGGTAGTATTTGGTTTCTTCACAATTATAATAATTCGATTAGAGTACAGTATAACATATATATTTTCTGATTACATTGTAATTTATAGAAATATTAATTTTCAGTGCATAGTCAGAGCTATCATCGAGATATACTACTGACTGGAATAATAATTATCGCTACTGTTTTGGCAGTGACAAACTTTTGAAAGAATATTAATTTTCGGTGAATAATCAGTTGGTCAGAATTATCATCGAGATTTACTACTGATTAGGTAAAGCTTGAACGTTGTTTTTTTCAATCTGCTTTGACATATCAAAAAGAAGTTGATATCAAAATTTTAACTAGAAAAGAACGTTCATGGTAGTATTTGGTTTCTTCACAATTATAATAATTCGATTAGAGTACAGTATAACATATATATTTTTTTGTTTACATTGTAATTTATAGAAATATTAATTTCCAGTGGATAGTCAGAGCTATCATCGAGATATACTACTGACTGGAATAATAATTATCACTACTGTTTTGGCAGTGACAAACTTTTGTAAGAATATTAATTTTCGGTGAATAATCAGTTGGTCAGAATTATCATCGAGATTTACTACTGATTAGGTAAAGCTTGAACGTGTTTTTTTCAATCTGCTTTGACATATCAAAAAGAAGTTGATATCAAAATTTTAACTAGGAAAGAACGTTCATGGTAGTATTTGGTTTCTTCACAATTATAATAATTCGATTAGAGTACAGTATAACATATATATTTTCTGGTTACATTGTAATTTATAGAAATATTAATTTCCAGTGGATAGTCAGAGCTATCATCGAGATATACTACTGACTGGAATAATAATTATCACTACTGTTTTGGCAGTGACAAACTTTTGAAAGAATATTAATTTTCGGTGAATAATCAGTTGGTCAGAATTATCATCGAGATTTACTACTGATTAGGTAAAGCTTGAACGTTGTTTTTTTCAATCTGCTTTGACATATCAAAAAGAAGTTGATATCAAAATTTTAACTAGGAAAGAACGTTCATGGTAGTATTTGGTTTCTTCACAATTATAATAATTCGATTAGAGTACAGTATAACATATATATTTTCTGATTACATTGTAATTTATAGAAATATTAATTTCCAGTGGATAGTCAGAGCTATCATCGAGATATACTACTGACTGGAATAATAATTATCACTACTGTTTTGGCAGTGACAAACTTTTGTAAGAATATTAATTTTCGGTGAATAATCAGTTGGTCAGAATTATCATCGAGATTTACTACTGATTAGGTAAAGCTTGAACGTGTTTTTTCAATCTGCTTTGACATATCAAAAAGAAGTTGATATCAAAATTTTAACTAGAAAAGAACGTTCATGGTAGTATTTGGTTTCTTCACAATTATAATAATTCGATTAGAGTACAGTATAACATATATATTTTCTGGTTACATTGTAATTTATAGAAATATTAATTTCCAGTGGATAGTCAGAGCTATCATCGAGATATACTACTGACTGGAATAATAATTATCGCTACTGTTTTGGCAGTGACAAACTTTTGTAAGAATATTAATTTTCGGTGAATAATCAGTTGGTCAGAATTATCATCGAGATTTACTACTGATTAGGTAAAGCTTGAACGTTGTTTTTTTCAATCTGCTTTGACATATCAAAAAGAAGTTGATATCAAAATTTTAACTAGGAAAGAACGTTCATGGTAGTATTTGGTTTCTTCACAATTATAATAATTCGATTAGAGTACAGTATAACATATATATTTTCTGGTTACATTGTAATTTATAGAAATATTAATTTCCAGTGGATAGTCAGAGCTATCATCGAGATATACTACTGACTGGAATAATAATTATCGCTACTGTTTTGGCAGTGACAAACTTTTGTAAGAATATTAATTTTCGGTGAATAATCAGTTGGTCAGAATTATCATCGAGATTTACTACTGATTAGGTAAAGCTTGAACGTTGTTTTTTTCAATCTGCTTTGACATATCAAAAAGAAGTTGATATCAAAATTTTAACTAGAAAAGAACGTTCATGGTAGTATTTGGTTTCTTCACAATTATAATAATTCGATTAGAGTACAGTATAACATATATATTTTTTGGTTACATTGTAATTTATAGAAATATTAATTTCCAGTGGATAGTCACAGCTATCATCGAGATATACTACTGACTGGAATAATAATTATCACTACTGTTTTGGCAGTGACAAACTTTTGAAAGAATATTAATTTTCGGTGAATAATCAGTTGGTCAGAATTATCATCGAGATTTACTACTGATTAGGTGAAGCTTGAACGTTGATTTTTTCAATCTGCTTTGACATATCAAAAAGAAGTTGATATCAAAATTTTAACTAGAAAAGAACGTTCATGGTAATATTTGGTTTCTTCACAATTATAATAATTCGATTAGAGTACAGTATAACATATATATTTTCTGGTTACATTGTAATTTATAGAAATATTAATTTCCAGTGGATAGTCGAGATATAATACTGATTTGGTGAAGCATGAACATTGTTTCTTAATGGTTTGACTTGTTGAAAAAACAAGTTGACGTGACTTTAACTAATAAAGAGCATGATCATTATATATATATATATATATATATATATATATATATATATATATATATATATAGTTAGAGTGATTGGACATATTAATTCGTATGGAAGATTGTACAAAACTTTAACACGAGACTTGACAACATCTTTCATTCTTCTCATACTTCGTTGAATATAAATATAATTCCAAGTCTGCAAAGCGGGAAAGATTGTATAAGTCTATTAAGAAGTTTGTGCTGAAAACTTTTTAAAGTTGAGTCGTTCTAAAAAAATGATATTATCTGCTTGTATCTCGAAATCTCACGTTCAATCTATTCTGAATTTAATTACTTTCAATGATCCGTAATTAAACGTGCAAATAAATAAATAACTTACAATATAATGGCGAAGATACGTATTATTATCTTGTTCAAATCGAACTACTATAATTACGAAGAAATTAAACTAAATATATATGTGTGTGTGTGTGTGTTGATGAAAATTCCATGTTTTTACGACGGTTCGTATTTTTCGGAAATTACAACAAATCGCTGTTGCTGCTTCAGACTTCTGGGTATAAGTCGCCTCCAATAGGAATTTTATCCCAACCAGTTTCGCTAGCATTGCAGCCAGCTTCCTCTGGGATCAAAAGATTTGTGATTGGCGATCAGTGATCCGTGATCTGAACACGGTCAATACATATAGTCCCGAACTACCAGAAATACGACATTATCAGTGTGTCACCTGACCTCTGGGAAAGCCGGTTGCAATGCTTACGAAATGTCGGAATAAAATTCCTAGCGAGCACGGGACTGCGAACTTCTCAGAATCACGTAAACCCGTGCCGTGTAAACTCGAAAATTCACACCCTTTATCATTATGTTAGGCTACAGTGAGAAACTATACACATGTGCTGATGTAACTGTTATGAAAAAAAAAAAAAATCACACCATAGTCCACTATCGTGGTCTTGTTTTTAAAGCCTCTTTTAAAGCTATACGACAGTCGTAAACTCGTTTTCTTCGAAGATGACTTACACATCGTGTAGTGGATGGCAGAGAGGAAATATATGATTAAAATATGATATCACTGGATAAGAAATTCTTGAGAAGTAATAAATTTTTTTTTTTTTTTTTTTTGCTTATTTTGTTTTACTCAAATGTACTTAAAGCTGCGGAAATATTGCAATTTTGGGGCAAAAAGAAATCCTCGACGCGCGTGACACGTCATTCCAGCGCGAGAGGGTTCAATATTAAACTTGCTCACAGAAAAATATCAAAACCTATCCCATGAAATTACCGAGTGGAAAGGATTAATGTCTCTGGAATTTTAGCGTGTTACGTTCGTGTTTGAACGAGATTATCGACGGTATCTCATACGCCAATTTAATATCGCGCGAGTGCTTTATTATCGTGAAGAAGGGTTGCTCCTATTTAATGGGATTCATTTAAGTTCGTTCTCGACGTAAAGAAATTGAATGGTTCTTCAGCCGAGTAAAAAAATCCGTACAATATTTCATGTCACACGTTTTGGTAACAATTTTTAGTAAAATTTTAGTGTAAGACGAGAAGTTTGGTGTGGACGTGGATTTCAATTAGATTTCACCTGTCTATGATACGTTATTAACTAGGAACTCTCAAGAATTTTATAGTGTTATGAATTCTGTTATTCATCGATATCGCACTCGATGGAATTAAAAATTATTCTTTTATTCTCTTATTATTATAATTAACGATACGAAATTGTCAACACGTGAGAAGAAACGTATATTTAACGACGCCATCTGTGCACTGTAATGAAAAAAATTTACATTTCATCTGTACAATATTTATTTATAACTCTATAAATATAAATAATAAAATTATATTAATTATATAATAAACATTTTAATATTTTAAATAAAAAGTTATTGGAATTAATAGAGTAATTTCGATATCAAAAATTAAAAATAATAATGTAATTAAAAAAACAGGTATAGAAATTGGTAATATAAATTTTGAAATTGGATTAAATCCACAGTTAAATGGAATTTTTTTAAATTAAAAATAATTATTGAAATTATCATAACGAATATAATAAATAATAAATAACAAAGCGTTTGGTATCGAATTTTATATGATATTTTTTTCTTCTTTTGTATGTAAATCAAGCCCTTACAATTTGGGATACCTTGTATATCGTATTATGAATAATATATATCGTGTTATAAAATAAATATACATATATGATAATCAAATTTTTTTATGATAAATACTCATAAAAAAAAAATCGTATAACAATTGGCACTATCGTTCAGTTGTGGCCTTTCCTACGTCAACTTTTTTCAAAACTATTTTTACGTCACGCAGCGACTGTGAAAGCAGAGACGTATTCGAAAATCGTAAGAATTCCAAAGTATCAAAAGAAATATAAGAAAAATTTTGAAAATATGAAAAAAAAATTTTTCATAACTGAATCTAACCGTAATCTTGAAGACTGGAGTCTTGCACTTGTAGCAACTCCGTAAAATTTGGTATGTGATTTGTTTTTTACAATTTTATTGAATTTTAAAAATTCAAGACAACGGTAAATCTGGCGATGAAAGAAATTTTTCCTACGATTTTGGAAGCGAACAAATCGACACGAATAAATGTACTTGCTTCTTCACGGTGTGTGAAATCATTTTTGAAAAAAAAAAAAGAAAGAAATTCATCATTGACGAAACAGAGATTTCACGCGTCAAAACTGGATCGATACGATTTTATTCTATACGAAGCTCAAACAGTTTAAAATATCGAATATGAGAGTACCTTTGTCCTCTCATGCACACGACTGTGCTTTAAGATTTTTATGTCCGTTATGTTCTGGATAGCCATGGATATCATAAACTCAGCGTTTCTGAAGTGTCAATTAAAAAGTGCTGCGTAACAGTCCATGCGAGCAAGAACCAACAGCAATGGAGAATTCGCGACCTTGGCAGATTGTCCAGGCAGATTGTCATCCAGGACATCGCTCTCAGGATACTTGTGAACATTCTAAAAATTTTCACGACCAATTTTCCATATAAATTGAGTTTCAGACGACTTTTCACAGAATCTGAGATTTTACGTTTAATCCAACAGTAAGACCACATTGTACAAATAATACGATCCGTCGTTCAACGATTAGCGTTTGCTACGATTAATTTAATATCAACGTGAAATGTATCAGTGAGAATTAATGAAATTTTAAGATTAAGAGTCTAGTAAAGTCTTTCACTCGAGTAATTAGGAGATATCTCAGCGATATCGAGTACAGGAGGTGATTCAGAAAAAAATTTTCGCGAAAAGCGAAAAGCTTGATAGTTAGCCGCCTCGATTCAACAAAGTTTATTCTCAACTGGATTATATTACATTAAAGTTCATAATCAGCAGCTCCTATTTATTTCCGTACAACTTACTTAATGCACTTTACAACTTCCTGCGATATATAATAATTTCCGGAACTCGGCCTTGATTTCGTTTATACTATTTCGAAACATAAATTAAATTGCCGTCTCGTTTCGATGTACGGGGGCAGCATACGTAGAATATTGTTACTGCTATTAAACATGAACGAAGTTCGTGCTAGCCTGTTGTTAATTATGTTTGACGCGAGCTAATAACGTACGAATTGTTACTAATGATCGTAGGAATATTATATATAAAGAAAGAGAGTTTTTTAAATTGTTTCCGATCTTTTTTTTTTATTGTGTAATGTGTAATATATATTTATATTTATAACGTTTGCATCGATATATTTGCATTAATAATATTTAATGTTGTATATAATATTATTACATACACAGTTATATTTTTGCAATATTATTATACAACATAAAAAAATAATAATATTGAAAATATATAATTAAATATATATAATAACATATAATTGATAAATATAAAAATATATAATTAATAAATCAAAAAATATAGAATTAATATATAATTAAATATATATATATACAATTAATAAATATAAAAATATGTAATTAATATATAATTAAATTATACATTATATAAAATTTCTGATTCGATCATGGAAATTGCTATATACATATTTTTGCCCTCTTTCTAGAATATTTGAAACATATAAATTATCTTGTACTCTCTTTCAAAAAATGAAACAGTTTGACTAGAACTTTTATCATCTCTAAAAATTAATAAATCCCTAATGGGATTTATTCATCTTCCTCGTTTGATTTTTTTTTTTTGTAACAATATGTTTAATTTCCTCACTGTTAAATTTCCAATATTACACATTGAGAAATGTCTAATTTTTATTCGTAACAACTATCACATATATATGTTTTCCTTCGTTTGATGCGTAATACATGTTTTCAAACGTCTCAGTCTTAAAAGCGCTCTTCATTTGCGCTTTGCGATTCGCGTAATAATTAAACGCGTACGTCTTTAAATCGCCCTCCCCCTTGCTTTTGATCACGATTCACAGCGGCGAACGAGATTACAGTCCCGGTGATTTAAAATTCAGGCAACCTCCTTCTTAACGCGTGATTAACGTTTCAATGTTGTTTGACGTATCAAACGACGAGAGTGATGTCAGTGAAATAAAAATGAAAGGTCACGTCGCCAAATTAATATACGGATGAAATCAATACGATTTCGCTGAAGGTAAATTGCGATTCATTCGACACACCTTCATTTTCTTGTCAAACGCGAGTTTTGTTTAAAACTTTTCTTCGCGCTTGTAAAAAAAAAAAAAAAAAAAAAAAAAGGATTAAATTTAAATCCAGCGTAATTTGAACTTCAGCTTGATATTTTACGGAGCGAAAAAAAAAAGAAGAAGAAGAAGAGAAGTTTTATTTTTTATTTTCGGACGAAAATAAAAGTCGAGAGAATCAAGCCGAAAGGACAGAGTGAAATAATATCTGAGTGATTGAAAAATCACGTCTGAGGGAGGGGGGATTTAACTCGCGATTGGCTTTGAATTCAAACGCAACGCTGGGAACAAAGGTTATCTCGGGGATATGACGGGGTTTGCTCCGGAGTTTCAAGGAATTGGCCCCGATTCACAGAGAGCCTGATTTCCCGGGGCAAACCGCAGCGAAGTAGTTCGTCGCAGATGTTACGAAATGAAAAATTTTACAATCAGATTAGCAAAAGGCAACGCGAGAGATGTGAAACGGTGAGAGATAACTTTCCCAGATATATAGGTACAACGATTGATTCCACGTCAATGTTAACTAAATACTTGACACTGGATACTTTATTTCGAGTGTGGGGATTTTTTGAAAAAGAAATCCAAGAGATGGCACAGTGAAGATACTTTTCTTTTCGAAAACAATTAACACGTAATGTGTAAGGTAGTATGTAAAAAGCATGGAAAAATATTCGTCGTGGGTGAAAACTGCAATTGGTTTGGTGATTGAACTATTTTTCAAGTACATCGTCAGATATTTTTAGATCGGGCAAAGCGAAGACAAAATTCTTCTCTGAATTGTTATAAATTATCACAGTGTGTAGAAACATTGGAAGATTTTCTAAAATTTGAAGATTAAAGCTTCCTTTTCCCAACGATCCCTCAAAATTTCCCCTATAACTCTTTCTCGACAATTTATTGAACTTTGATTATCAGACGCAAACGAGTGTAGTTTCGACTAAAAGAGAAAGAGAAATTTCAGTCTTGAAAAAGATTGTTCAGTGTTCTTGCATGCTATGATTTGTAGCATTTTCGAGAAGAAGAAAAGGTGTCTTTATTTTGCCTTACTCGTTGCCAAATGTACAAACATTTCGGAATAAAATTTTGATAGTGGAAACATCAATTTCCGCAAAATTATAAAAATTTCGATATTTTTAATGCCCGAATATTAACGGAAGTACTCAAATCCCCTTCTAAAATTAATTCCCTTCCTTTCGAGAATTAATTAGTAAATTGAATCCAGTGAATTTTCAGTGAACGGAAAGAAAACTGGAATATCTTTAACTGCTTTGATTCTGCTGGATGTAATAGGCACGGTCTGATTACGGTCGTGTCTTCTTATAAATTAAAGTTTAATCCGATATTAGACGACTCAGCTGGAAACAAATTAACGCGTATTAAATTAACTGAGGCATCATGTAATACCTGTCAGTGCATCAGACGCATAATCACACGTCGGTGAAATTTCATTCTTTCGATAATTTTCGTTAAATGCTATCAATTATATCGGATGAGATTTATTTTAATCGAAAAACCGATTGGAAAGTAATTGAATGTTGATTAATTTTTGAAGAACTAATCGATACTATAGCGTCGAGAGCGTTTATTTTTCATAACGGGATTAAAATATTAACAAAACTCCCGCGATGTATTACGGACATATATTGTTCCCATAGTGTGTTAAAAATATTTTCTACAAATTATGGATACGTACAAAGTGACGTATCGTTGTGATTTTATGAGTAGACTGTCAATTGATCACTACTGTCATTTATATTTAAATTATTTCGTAAAATATCCAAGTTTTGTCATTTTTATGTCAATATTACATATGTTACATATTTAAATTTATACATTTACATACAATATTACATACATTACACATTACAAATATTACATATTTCTATCGAAACATTGTGCAACTTAATATATGTACACATATATATATATATATATATATATATATATATATATATATATATATATATATATATATATATATATATCGGTAATTCACTTCGACATTGTTCTGACTGATGTTTAACTTTGTTATACCACGATATATATCAACTCTGTTAAACTATCATCCCTCGAGAACCTAAAAGGAAGTTATACGTGAACGTTTAATAGTTTAATAAGTCATACTTCGCGGAGGTAAGTTATTGTACCAATGATACGAGAATGTTATGCAAATACGATTTACGAACAATGTTGAGAATTAGAAATAAAGATGATATAATTAATTATTGTCCATATATTATATGATATGAATATGTAGAATTTCAGTGAATGTAGAAAATGTTCCCACACTCGATGAAAAATATTTTAAACAATTACGATGTTTCCACAATGAGTCGATGTTAATTTCACCTTCCACACGTTGTTTTCTTTTCCCACCATTTCCCAAATAAACAAAGAAATAATTTTCTTCGTTTATTTCCCTGTAAACCCTTAGTCTTGGAAAAAAAATCTCTCGTCTCGAAGGGAATTAATACCATTAATTTGTCGATTAATTACTATAGTTTATACAGTTAATATAATAATACTGTATTGTATAAGTTACTATAATTAATACTGTAATATATTATTCATACAGTTAACATAATACTATAATTAATATTATAATATACAATTTATACAGTTAATATAATACTATAATTAATACTGTAATGTATAATTTATACAGTTAATATAATACTGTAATTAATACTGTAATGTATAATTTATACAGTTAATATAATACTGTAATTAATACTGTAATGTATAATTTATACAGTGAATATAATACTGTAATTAATACTGTAATGTATAATTTATACGGTTAATATAATACTGTAATGTATAATTTATACAGTTAATATAATACTGTAATTAATACTGTAATGTATAATTTATACAGTGAATATAATACTGTAATTAATACTGTAATGTATAATTTATACAGTTAATATAATACTGTAATTATAATGCTGTAATATATGATTTATACAGTTAATATAATACTATAATTAATACTGTAATGTATAAGTTATAGAGTTAATATAATATTACAATTAATGCTGTAATATATGATTTATACAGTTGATATAATACTATAACTAATACTGTACTGTATGACTTATACAGTTAATAGAATACTATAACTAATATTATAATATATAATTTATACAGTTAATATAATACTCTGATTAATACTGTAATATATAATTTATACAGTAAATATAATACTTTTGCACGTTCAACAACACTGACGACAAGTAAAAACCTGCTGACGAACGAACATGAAACGAAAGAGAGGGGGGAGGGTGGGAGGATTATTTTTGCACGATCGCGCGTTTTATTTCGCGTGCACGTATGTAGCTGTGGCAACGAACGGCGCATTGAACAGTATCTTTCTTGGACGTGAAATAAGGGTGGCACGTGGGTACCTGACATTCGGTCTGTCTGTCTGGAGTTGAGGACCCAGACCAACGAGCAATATAGATGGGATAATTGCAGATAATTTGCGGCGTCGATTGCTACGCGTTCTCCACTTCAGCCACCCTTCTCTCGTCAGCCACGTCCGTCCCCTCGTTCTCCAATTATCGTTCTACCCCTTGCCTCCCACCTCGTCTTTTCACCACTCGAGTTTGCCTCATTTTGCTCGTCGAGAAGGAACAGCTTTTTGCTCGCAGCACCGAAACCTGCGCGATCGCGCGAATCATTTACATGCAGCTATAACTTATAATCTACGCCGACTTGGAGCGCCATTGTTTTTACGCGGCGCACATTCACGAACTCTCGTTGCAGTTATACACTTCTTTGCTTTTTCGTACCAGCGATTTTTGCGCTTGAGCAATTTACCAGCCATCTCTTCTGTTTTTTTTCTTCCTCTCCTTTCTTCCTCCTTTCCTTCTCTGCTTTCGTCGGCAATTCGAATAAACACAGTTGTCGCGCCGTTTGAAACCTAAAGTTAATGCTAAAGATACACGTCTACCGTTTGTAATAGCGTACACTGTCGCGATACTTAAAAATCGTCGCGATGAAGAGTAATTTGGAAGATAGTAATTTTAAACGAATCGTTTTAATTTAATCTTAATACATACGGTTGATGGAAATTATAGCAATAATCGATGATAGTTGATGTCTGACACAGAGTGATTTCAAGTGGGTGTTCATTGTTGAAATTTCAGAACAATTGAAATATGTGTTTCTAATCGCGTTAACGAAGTTTGTGTATAGATTTCTTTGAAGTGTCAACCATTTTGTTAGAAATGTGGAAATTAAAAATACTGAAAATTGACAGTAAAAGAATAGTATATGTATTAAATTTGCAATTTAGAAAATAGGATTTAAAAATACTGAAAATTGACAGTAAAAGAATAGTATATATATTAAATTTGTAATTTAGAAAATAGGGTTTAAAAATACTGAAAATTGACAGTAAAAGAATAGTATATATATTAAATTTGCAATTTAGAAAATAGGATTTAAAAATACTGAAAATTGACAGTAAAAGAATAGTATATATATTAAATTTGCAATTTAGAAAATAAGATTTAAAAATACTGAAAATTGACAGTAAAAGAATAGTATATATATTAAATTTGTAATTTAGAAAATAGGATTTAAAAATACTGAAAATTGACAGTAAAAGAATAGTATATATATTAAATTTGCAATTTAGAAAATAGGATTTAAAAATACTGAAAATTGACAGTAAAAGAATAGTATATGTATTAAATTTGTAATTTAGAAAATAGGATTTAAAAATACTGAAAATTGACAGTAAAAGAATAGTATATGTATTAAATTCGCAATTTAGAAAATAGGATTTAAAAATACTGAAAATTGACAGTAAAAGAATAGTATATGTATTAAATTCGCAATTTAGAAAATAGGATTTAAAAATACTGAAAATTGACAGTAAAAGAATAGTATATGTATTAAATTCGCAATTTAGAAAATAGGATTTAAAAATACTGAAAATTGACAGTAAAAGAATAGTATATGTATTAAATTTGCAATTTAGAAAATAGGATTTAAAAATACTGAAAATTGACAGTAAAAGAATAGTATATGTATTAAATTTGCAATTTAGAAAATAGGATTTAAAAATACTGAAAATTGACAGTAAAAGAATAGTATATGTATTAAATTTGCAATTTAGAAAATAGGATTTAAAAATACTGAAAATTGACAGTAAAAGAATAGTATATGTATTAAATTTGCAATTTAGAAAATAGGATTTAAAAATACTGAAAATTGACAGTAAAAGAATAGTATATATATTAAATTTATAATTTAGAAAATAGGATTGTGTAGGAAACATTGGATTTTCGATCATTTTGAATTTCCTGTAAATTCATAAAAATCTTCTGTTGCATATACATATATATATATATATATATGAATTTATAGGAAATTCAAAATGATACAAAATCCTATTTTTTAAATTACAAATTTAATAGAAACAACACTTAAAAATGAAATATAAATGACACACACACACACACACACACACATATATCATCAAATTATTTCTTATAAAAATTATACAAGAATTCTCAATTTTTGCAGCGATTTCTTCTCAATACTATAAGGACCGATGGCGTTACTGTTGCGTTATGTGATCTTAAGCGCTTAGTGATCGATGATACTACTGTAACGTCATATGATTTTCAATGCTTAGTGATCAGTGACACTACTATGGTGTCACGTGTTATAAAGAGTCGCAGTATACATACTACCGGCTATATAAATACAACACGGTGCACAGATAGCTATTCAAATAGTTCTAAATCATTTCAAATATACTGAATACAAAATTCAAATGAATTTTTTTCATTTCATTGCAACGTTTATACATTTGATTTAACAGCCAACATCAGTCAGTACAAATACGAAAGCAACGATTGAAAGTGGCTGAAGATCGATTTTGCAGCTTTCAGTTTATAATCCACATATTTGAAAGTAACAAATAGGGACGTGAATATAAAGTATTACAGAAATAAAGGTGCACCTGTACGGAGACTAAATACAAACGAACAAACGATAGCACGATACCTGAGCGTTAGTAGATGCGAGTTATTAGAAGGATCTGGCCGAAAAGGTTAGTGGAACGTGTCAGGGGAGGGGTCAGATTGTTGTAAGTGCGGCTGGCAACGAAGAGTTTCCAAATGGCGGACTTAAAGTCAATAAGCGAGGGTAGCAGAAGTGATGAGCCGAGGAAAAGACCTCTCGCAAAAGTTTCGGGAAGAGTTTCGATAAGTCGCACTCTTGCTCGTCCACCGCTGGGAGAGACTCGGGCGTGCTTATGGGCAATTTCATCCGACCATTCCCCAAGATCAAATCCGAGTAGTAAAGTTTTGCTTCTTAAGGGAACCGCGACAGATTGTACCGCTCGCCGATTTCTCTTTTTTAGAACTTTGATACATTCACTGCCGCTGTTTCATTTAGCGGTATTTTTCTTGCAAAACTACGGTCCAAGTTCGAAAATTGGAGAAAAAAAATTTGCCATCTCTCTTCGTGAACTCGCGTCGTACGTGCACGCGAGCACGTCAGTTCGGATTCCATTCAACGAGGTTGATACGAGTTCTCGTCTCGCATAATTACAATCAGCGTGCATTCTTCTGCCGTTTTAATTCTCCACGTGTTATCATAACTGAGAACAAACTCGCTGTTGAAGTGAATTTGAAACAAGGCGTTTCTAATAAACAGTCGACGCTCTGAAATGACTGAAAATATATATTTCGATCGTTCTGATGTTTCAACATTGAAAGTACGTGCTGGACCCTTAGTGTCGTAGAATTAAAATCACTGTTTATTTTTTTTCTCTTGTTTTTTAACAAAAGAACACTGTTGATATTTTCTCCTCAGTGCAAAAGTTTTTAAAATTTTAATTTAAAAATGTTTCATCCGGAGATGAATTTCCAGGGGAGAAAAATTTCATTTCGACTGCAATTAATTTTTTCTCTCTTCGTTATATTGTTAATATAATAATTCATTTACTATAATGATCCGTGTAGTACTGGAGCAACGTAGAATACAATCGATCATTATATATTATACTCGTAACGTTGATGTTACATATGTATTTGTCCGTTTCTTCAGAAAATTATCAAATTAGGAACTTTTTGCCAATTTTTTTTTTTTTATAAAGTATGAACAGAAATGCATAAATAGAAATTTTTGTAGATAAAATAGAAAAACTCATGACACTAAGGGTTAAATAAGAAATTATTAAGATATTATAAAATATTATAAGAAATTATTAATAATTTAAAATCCCAAGTTAAGAATAAAACTATTAATTTTATCGTGTTTGTTACTGCACAGAGAAATTATTAGAACTTTCAATCCTTCTCTTTTTCAAACTCTTTTAAGATAATCATCGAACGATCGTCACCGAAACGTTCTCCTTAACAGAATCGTTAACAGAATCTTCTCGTAAGACCAAAGTAGCAGTACTTTGGCATGCTTTTGCTGCACTACTGCATAACTTGGTAAATTCACGTAAGATAGCATTCTAGATTCCTTCAGAGAGACACCCTATGCCCCAAACTAATTAAATTACAAGAAACAACTTAAAACACATAGCAGAACAAACACGTGTCATAGAACGTACGAAAAGTTATTAATTATAGTTCGTTATAAATTATTTCGACATCGAAAAATTTTGTTTATGACGAGATGATAATAATGCAGGATGAATCACTTAATTTGACGAGACTGCTGTCCTTTCTGATAATTTTAACAAACCAGTCAAAAAATTACTCTCTAATCTCAAACGTATACTACAAATTTGATGATCATCTGTTGCAAATTCACAATGCTCGTCACTCGGCACTAACAAATATATTTTAATGAACTAGGATATGGAAAGTGTGACAATATGTAAAAAGTGAACTCTTGCTGAACAATCTTTCAATCGAGGCAAGTCACATTTACCTCTCGATCAAAGTTAGAAGAAACAGTTGAATGATTCACGAAAAATTAAATTTTCACTGTCATGTTTTTTTCCCGCAAGTGGAAAGCGATACATTTTGCAAGTGAACTGTTTTCAACATTTTATTTTAAACAGCTGGCGATTTAAAACATTACATATGTGTGTGTGTGTGCGCGCGCGCGCGTGCGTGTACAATATATTTTCGTTGAAAGCAATTTAACTTTATCTCTGACGCGAAACTCTTGACGTAGCCCGATTTCAAAGTCGTACTATGCACTACCACTATACTGCGGAAGTCAAAGAATGGGTTCAGTGGTAGCAGTCATCTACGCAGGAAAGTTAGAACGATTTTAAGTCGGGATGTGATTCCAACCCCCCCGTGTCACGGCTGAAAATTTCGAAAGGACAACGATAAGCATCTCTGTGCTGCTCATTTCTTTTTTTTTTTTTTTTTTCTTACCCCTCGACGTTGAAAGGTCGCCCTCTTCTCTCGAGCCCCGTATATCCTCTAGGGTTTCTTATAAATTAAATTGAATCAATGTAATTCACGGGAACGCGATCAGACACATCCACACATCTCCCGCAAGAAATGTCACGGTAACTCAATGTCGCGTTATACCTCAGGGTTTCTCAATCCCGTTAAATCTCGACGCATCTAGCACGCTTCTTACAAAAATTTTCGCGATGAATATTTCTTCTTAAGATGTTGGGCTTGAAATAAATTTTTTAAAGTAAAATAAACGGTACGTGCGCTGGAGTATCAAACTTTCCAAGAACAAAGGGTCTCGCTACATTCGAGAAAATCTTTTATAAAAATACTCGGAATAAAAAATGTCGAATTTTTTTCTACTCAAACCTACGCGAGCCTATAAAGAGAGAGAGAGAGAGAGAGAGAGAGAGTATCGCTCATAATTTTACCTCACGTCAAGTTCCAGTTTCATTAAAGAGAGGAAAAAACAAACAATTCTCAAGGTTCGTACAGTTTGTTAAAAATTTCGCCCTTATTTGAATTTCAATCCTTTGTGCAAAAAGTTCCTTGTAGACTGACGTTCCACGCACATCGAGAATTTTTTGTTTCCAAAATTACAATAAGTATAATAAAATTGTAATGATTTCACAGTTTTACGTTACAAAATAGGCAGAACAAATAATCAATTTGTTGCTTTCCCATCGTTTCTGCGATATCCACCGAAAAGAAAGCGACGAGTTACTGGTCACTCGTTATGGTCCGCAATCGGTTGCCAGGCGCAAGTGGCAGTTAATTTCCAGATAATGCGAAACTTTTCAACTCGATCGTGTTTTTTTTTTTTTTCGTTGTTCGTTACAAAGTTGCAGCGTAAAAAATAGCGGCGGTTAATGAGGTTATGTTCGGCGAAGTTATCTGAAATATCCATGTACGCACACATATTACGTAACATCGGCAGGGTCTCTGTTGGGAGTCACTGTGCTACGGAGGGAAAACGGAGAGGATGCGTGAGGCAGATACGCGTACAGGTAAATGTATCAGTCTCCCTCGTAGTGAATTAAATAGACCATGCCTGGCCCAATCCCTGGCTTATTGGATCCCTCCCTCCCCCCCTCCCCCCTTCCCCCGAAAGTGACCAGAGTTTCACTTACTGCCCTCCTAGTCTCTCTCGAGGGCATTGCGTTGATAGCCACGTCGCTATACCTCGTCATACTCGCGGTAACATCCCTATTACTTAGGCATGATCACTTCTTAATTAACGTTCCGCCAATTTACGCGGATAACAAAAATTTACCAATATCCGGCGAATATCTATCGACGATAGATACTCATCCCTGTTAACGATCCCTATTGTTGATTTATCATTTGTTGATTTATCATATGTAAATAGGTGACGTTTTCGAGAGAGTAATTTTGTGATAATTTGTGTCCTGATTGATATTTCAATTCATCTAACACGAATACCAGTCGATGTTTTATAGATGTTAATAATTCCTGCAATTATTGTAAATTTATTATTTGTCTATTATATGTGATATATATGCATAATGTTTTTGAAGGAATAATTTTATAATCATTTGGGTTCTAATTGCTATTCAGTTTGTTTGCAATAATAAATAATTTTAATATTTAGATAATTATTATTATTATATTAATGTTAATAATATTATATTTGTAATTATTCTTATTTCTTTATTTTGAAGACAAAAATTTTCTGATAATTTGCTTTTCAATATGTATATATATATATATATATATATATATATATGAACGCTTTGCTTTTCAATTCGCTACGTCAATTAATAGCTAAAAGTTTCGCTGCGTACTTGTACTTTTAACACAGTCATTTTTTTTCTGTTACGAGCGCAGAAAAACTGGTGAAACAAATGGACCGGCTTAACGATTTCCTTGGAAATTATTTACTCATTCAGCATGTTCTTTATAAGATCATTTTCAGGCTGAAGCAGAGTATAAGCCGTGGAACGTTGTATCAACGTCTTATTTATTCATCGCCCTACTTGTGCAGGAGGGAACTAAAAAGGAAAGGAAAGATACATGTGAAAAAGAAACCTGAGAAAAAGTAGAAACGATGCTAGATCAAAGCTGATCTTTCATGCCCTTAAACGGGAATCTGTTTATAGATCGCTATATCTGACAAGAGATTTATTTCATTATTATTTTATTATTATTAAGAGGTTAGTTATTTTCTGTTAATGACTTTCGACGCTTCTCGAAACAGTTTTGCTTGTCATTTTCTTCCAACTTTCGAGAAAGCATACTGAATTTAGTTTACGAGAACACTTTCCCAATGTTGTACGTTATTACAACTTTTTTTTAAAATCCTTTTTATGTATTTCCCACGTATCATACATTTGCGTTTGTGAGCAAAGATTTAGAGCGTGTAAATTTCGTGTTATTAACGTAACGAAGAAACTATACTGCTCGAATAGCAGAACGTTTGGATAATGAATGTTCCATTGGGACCGGAAGTTATATTAGCTGCAACCTCATGAAAGTTCGAAAATTTTCTTTTGATTTAAAATTAACGCATGGAATGTCAACCACTCTCGAGTACATGTTGAAGCTTCTACTTGCAGTAGTTCATCGGCTAATTTCGATAATATTGAAACTGAAAGAATAATTAATAGAAATAATTGGAAGTTGCAGTGACTGGAAATAGAAAGTCATACATGGCGGCAATAACGCGTTATACATTATTATACTTATAATGTAAGTTGTAATTATACTTATAACACTTGTAACTTGTAATGTTACTTATTATACTTGTGACAGCAATATAATTCTCACATTAATTAATTAGGTCCAAGTATATTGGAATCTTTTGCGTCGTTTAATAGTGTTATTATTTGACACTAACATTCGAATATAAGTTATAAAGTTAAGCTATATATATATAGCTTAACTTTACAACTTATATTCGAATGTTAGTGTATATATATATATAAGTTATAAGCTATAAAAGTGGAATGTACAGGAAAGAAAAGTTTGTCCGCGACTATCATAAATGAATTCCACACCTGACTTTAAATTTCGAGGTCGAAAGAAATCTTTTTCTCGTTTGCATTGTATTCTGCTTATCGCAATCTAATAGCTCTCTTGAGTAATAGCAAAAAAGTTTCTTAATCATTTAATACTGCGTGCTAACAGCGACTTTATGGTTGATATCACTGGATAGAAATTATTAAGAAGTAACAGACTTGTCGTTTTGCCTGGGTTACATATTTCCTTTTTTTTTTTTTTTTAATTTATGATTAACGTCGCATCTACCTTCTGGTCATTGGCGACGACTAGGTACTGTTTCCTTCTTTTCGAGACGATGATACTTTATGGTAGATGTTAGTTTCCTTTAGATAATTCAGGACATTTCCTATGTGTTTCTGCGACGTGAAGGGTTGCCAGTGAAGTTACTTTGTATTTTTGCCTTTGAGCGTGGTACTCGCTGCATTCAAATAGAAGACGATTGGTTGATAAAATTCGGTTGCATCGGATACACATTGGGGGTTCTGTTGTTTTTTTTTTAATAGATACTCACGTGTGAGTTTGCAGTGTCGTGTTCTAAGCCTTGTCACGACTATTCTGTCTTTTCTTTTCACGTTGCGGGTAGGCATTGTTCGATAGAAATCGTGGGTTATATTATGAGTTTTTGTTTTTCTGGAGGTGTTCCATATTTTGTTCCATGATTGGTTTTCCGCATGGTGTAATGATACTACAAGGTCTTGATAAGGAATTCGTCTTCGGATGACATCCGACGAGGGCGATGTTGCTTCTTTGGCTGCCATGTCTATGTTGATTCCCTGGGTTACATTTAAATATACTTGAAACTGAGGAAATGTTGCAATTTTTGGGACGAAAAGTTCTCGACGCGCGTGGCACGTCATTCCAACGCAATAGATTAATGTGAAAATCACAAGGAATCGATATGTCCCTTCTCAAGTCTGGCAAGTTCGCGAAGAAGTACTTGGAACGACAAAGAAAACGGGCCGTGAAGAAAGGAAATGGGGGAGGGAAGAAACAGCGACAGGATAATATCAGAGCGAAGATAGAACACTAACTAGAGATAGTTGACTCTGGAATGGGGGGGTGAGAAAACAGAAGGAAGAAAAGCCAGTCGATTCTTAGAGGCTGATAATTTACGAACTTGCTGGATCAGAATCATCTTCCCGTTCCTTCCCAGGCACCGGGCACCACTTCTCATTCTCCCTTCCCGCCCATCCGCGATTTAGTAGCCAATTTCCAAAGTGCGAGGCGTTGCTAGTACTTAGACGTTACTCCCTTTTAGGAGATCGAATGGCATGACGGAATACGAGGCAAGAGAAGAACGAACGAACGAACGAACGAACAGGGTACGAGGTTACAGTCGAGAGTTAGAAAATGGAAGCTTCAATTTCAATTTAAATAGTTCTTACCTCGGCCGAAGTGAGATTCTCCCGGGCCGAGAATCTTTCCCTTTAGTCAATACGTCCGTTTTCTTCTTCTAGTTTCTAACAGGCACGCGCTTACGCTTATACGCGCCACGTATAGGTATATATATATATATATATATATGTACCTATGTACTGGCGTGAAGAGAAAGCGACGAAAAAGGAAATAAAAAGGGATATCCTTGCGAGAGAGGGTAGTTTTCTTGCCACAGCTGAAATCCAATATTCGGACAACGGCGGCGAATCTCGGCGAGTTCCATCTACCACTTACACCCTTGAAATTTATATCGGCGCTTCAATCTATCTCGCGTTACATCCGAATCTTTTTTGTACAAATATAATAACGAAGAGGGGGGAGAGGGGGGGGAGGGGAGGGTGCGGAGGAAGATCGAGTCGGGCTGTCGCGAAAATTTTTGGTTTGCCCTCGTTTTGTTAGTTCCATCCGAAGTAGGTGCGAACGTTTGAACAAGTCTCTCGTGCAGTTTACGTGAGATCTTGAACGAACGTGGTGAACAAACGAAAAGTAGTTGATAGTAGTTTAATACAGTAAATTAATAAATAGTAAATTAGTAATAATAATACTTTGTGTTATTTATATTTATAAATAGTAAATTAATAAGCATAATTTAATAGATAGTAAATTAATAATAACAATTTAATAAATAATAATAATAATAATAATAATAATTTAATATTAATAATAATAATAATAATAATAATAAATATAAATTAATAATAATAATTTAATAAATAGTAAATTAATAATAATAATAATAATTTATATTATTTATATTTATAAATAGTAAATTAATAATAATAATTTAATAAATAGTAAATTAATAAGCATAATTTAATAGATAATAAATTAATAATAATAATTTAATAAATAGTAAATTAATAATAATAATAATAATTTAATAGTTCTATAAATTCTATAAATTAATAACAGGAGGTTCACTGATTTTTCATTGTGTTACATTATAATAGGAGTTCAGATTCAAATAAGTGGATTCGACTGGAGACGGTTCATTTAATCTTGACTAAAATCTAGTTCAAATAAATGGAGTTCTGCTGTATCGAAATATTCTATATACAAATCATTGTAATTGAAATGATAATAATTAAACTAAATAAATTACTATATTTCAATAATTGTATCATATTGGAATACGTTATTATATTTTGATTATGTCTTTGTCTATAAATTTTTATTATATTACATACATATAAGTGTATTTATAATGTATATTGTATTATATATTTTTATTATATTTTATTGTATTTTACATATAAATCGTTATAATTGAAGTGATAATAATTAATAATGAATAAATTACAGTATTTTAACATTATATTATATACTTTTGTAATATATATTATATTATAATATGTTATTACATTTTGATTATGTTTTTTGTTTAAATGAAAATCGATGTTAATTTCAACGAAAATACCCCAAAGTATTTTTTTAAGCAATTGTGAAAAAAGAAAATCTGAAATCCGTCATATTGACGGGGTTTTGATTATTCTAGCGTTCAGTAATGTTCAGTATTTACTTTATTAAATTATCAGTTAATCACACGCGCGTGAAAATCAGAGATATAATTCGTCCCGTATATTCTCCAATATTTTTCGCGTTTCGATGAAAAATTATTAAATTCGACTGGTGAAAGAAAAAAAAAAAAAAGAAAAATGGAAAGAATAAGTTTAGCATAAAAATTTAATATTGACAAATATTTTCAATTTCTTAAATTCCTTTACAGAAACGCCAATCTGTTTCATTGTACTTGTCCCATATATATAAAATATCTCTCTCTGGTGTATTTTAAATAAAATAAAATATTAATTCTCTTTATTCAACTAGCTTTTATTCGACCAGAGAAGCGTTCCTCTTTTTTTTTTTTTTTTTTTTTTTATTATTATTTCACACGAACGAAATGTTCGACATATTCAGAGAGGACTGTCCGAAACTACTTCAAATTATTATTATTATACGATACACTGTAATATTAACTTCTGCAGGAAAGAAGGAAAAACGAGTTAGTGCGAATAGGTGGGCGTGGTTTCCTGTTCGCACCAATTAAATCTAATTACTCCAATTCTCGTAAGGGTAACGTCCATCTAATTATCGTTTGACCGAAGCACGTATTAATAGCAAGCATTGCCGGCCAGCTTATACGCAGCCGTCACTTCCAACCCACACCAATGCCAATTCTCTTATCCGTTCTGTCCTACGATTGCACTTGTGCACGCGGGTGCACGTGCACGCGCACGTACGAGTAAACGTGCATGCCACGTGCGTTCACGCACGTATGTATGGTACATTTAGGTGTCGTAACCTAACGATCCAGAAGGAAAGAGAGAAAGGAAAGCAAACGCCGTCCAAGTCAGGAGGTCAACGGGGGTTAAATCGTTTTCTCTGACCAGCCAGTCAGGCTGTTGCAACAGTAATTCCTCGTGTAAAACTGTAAACGTTGTCCCCACTGCCATGTCACTTTTACTTACGAACGATGAATCGTAAGCGAATTCCATACCTCGTTGCCGTGATAATTATCCCGTCTGTCGCGTAGAAAAAGAAAGGGAGAACCGTTTCACAGAGGTTAACGAATATTAACCTCTTGCGCTGGAACGACCTGCCACGCACGTCGAGAATCTTTTATCCCAAAAATTGCAATGTTTCCTCAGTTTTCAGTACATTCAAATGTAACCCAGGCAAAGCAAACAATACATTTGTTGTTTCTTTCGACGAGGTCAAAAGGGAAGACAACGAATTATTTGTAGTATACGGTTTGGTCACATTAAGCAAGTCCGAATAGATCTTACGTGTCACGGGTTGCATATGCAATAACATATAAATATATATATATATATATATATATATATATATTTAAATACTATACAGATTGTACGCCTAAAAACAATGAAAAAAAGTCATATAAATATATGTCCCATCTGTCTTCGTTTATGAGACATAGTGAATTTTGTAAATTAAATTTTATAAAATTAATTACATATATAATTAATAAAATATATATAGTATTTTATTAAATTTTATAAAATTAATTATATATATAATTAATAAAATGTATATAGTATTGAAATAAATATATATATATAAAAATAAATAAATGAATATATATTTATTTAAATACTATATATATGTATTTATTTATTTATTTAAATACTATACAGATTGTACGCCTAAAAACAATGAAAAAAAGTCATATAAATATATGTCCCATCTGTCTTCGTTTATGAGACATAGTGAATTTTGTAAATTAAATTTTATAAAATTAATTATATATATAATTAATTAAATATATATAGTATTTTATTAAATTTTATAAAATTAATTATATATATAATTAATAAAATGTATATAGTATTGAAATAAATATATATATATATAAAAATAAATAAATGAATATATATTTATTTAAATACTATATATATGTATTTATTTATTTATTTAAATACTATACAGATTGTACGCCTAAAAACAATGAAAAAAAGTCATATAAATATATGTCCCATCTGTCTTCGTTTATGAGACATAGTGAATTTTGTAAATTAAATTTTATAAAATTAATTATATATATAATTAATTAAATATATATAGTATTTTATTAAATTTTATAAAATTAATTATATATATAATTAATAAAATGTATATAGTATTTAAATAAATATATATATATAAAAATAAATAAATGAATATATGTTTATTTAAATACTATATATATATTTATTTATTTATTTAAATACTATACAGATTGTACGCCTAAAAACAATGAAAAGAAGTCATATAAATATATGTCCCATCTGTCTTCGTTTATGAGACATAATGAATTTTGTAAATTAAATTTTATAAATATAAAATATATAAAATAAAATTATATATATAATTAATAAAATGTATATAGTATTTAAATATATATATATAAAAATAAATAAATAAATATATATTTATTTATTTATTTATTTAAATACTATACAGATTGTACGCCTAAGAACAATGAAAAAGTCATATAAATATATATCTGTTTTTGTGAGACATAGTGAATTTTGTAAATTAAATTTCATAAAATTAATTATATATATAATTAATAAAATATATATAGCATTTAAATAAATATATATATAAAAATAAATAAATATATATATATATTTATTTATTATATATTTATTTAAATAGTATATATTTGTTTGTTTATTCATTTTTATATATATATTATATACATTTATTTAAATACTATATTTTATTAATTATTTAGTTAGTCATGCCAGGATATAACATGTTATTGATTATTTATTCCATATTGCTCTGTCAATTATTTTGTTATATTCTGCCAGCGGTATAATAATCTTCATTTGTAACGTGTTAGGCTAAATTTTGTATTTTTCTTGACGGAAATTCGTCGTGGAAAGAAAAATCGCAGCGGAACCGGTTCATCAATGGCCGTTTCGTTGTTTATTAAAAAATAACAGCAGTTGGAAAGTTTCGTCGTTCGAAACCCGCTGTAGATCTAATTGCGGCGGCGACTCAGCCACTAACTGGGCGGGTGTTCATACAGCGTTCATTCACGCAACTTTCGACACTGCTGCACTTGCAAACGGCAGCTTTGCATACGTATATGGACGAAGTTTGAGGAACTCGAAGATTGAAAAACTAAGTCTTCTTACATAACTCGACTCTCGGCTTCCTCGGTGGCGTAATAACATTTCGTAGGATTTTCAGGCGATAACGAAAATGAGATCAGGAAGCGACTGTCAGCATTCCTGTTAAATTTCCATTAAGTCATCGAAGCGAGGATCATGAAATATAACCGGGAAAGTCTGCAATATGAAATCCTAGATACCAGTCGCGAATCCACCTTAACATCGGACAGAAACGAAACGTAATAACGCGTACGAAATGATTTTTAATTTTTAACAGTTCTTCGAACACATAACAACGATAATGTGTAAAAGTTTTGTGAAATATATAATAGTGTCATATCAGTTTTACATAAAAGTGTGACGTTCAGTTTAAAAACATTTGAACGCGCGTGTATTTCCAAAAAACGTGGCAAATGAAATATAGAAAATATAGCAAATCGAATCAAATTGATCCACACCACTTTTACATCGCACGTATTTACATGTAATATATTTATAATTATATTTATTTATATGTATTATAATATGTATATTATAATATACATTTATATGAATATATGAATGTACTTATATATAGATTTAAAAATACGAAAGACAATTAGTCATTCAGATAAGTAGATGTTTGTTAATGGACACGTGAATGCTCTTTAATACAAACTAACAAGATGCATTGGAAGAATACGTAGAATAATTGGTCGTTGAGACAAATAGGCATTTGTCGATGGATGTATAAAAAGCGAATACTCCTTGGCACGAAATAACGAGTTGTATTTGAAAAAAGAAAAAAGAAAGTACGAGAAATAATTATTAGTTATCGACATAAGTAGATGTTGGTTAACGGCCGAATTAAAGTGGCACGAAAGTGAAAATCGACCGAACTTCTTTTCCCTCCTTTGTCACCGTGAAAACGGGGTCGTTATTGAAGACAGCAAAGAATCTAATAAATTTCTAGACTTCTTAATATCCGCCTATTGATTTGGGCTCTACATCGGCGAGTATTTCACTCTCGCGAAGAGGAGAGAAAAAGCATCGAGAATCGCGTTTGATAAAGATGCCTAATGGCGCCTTTCAATTTGCACATTAATGAATTTTTCAGTGAGCATAGCTCTCCTCTCTCTCTCTCTCTCTCTCTCTCTCTCTCTCTCTCTTCGATTCGTCGAATAAACAGGCATGCTTCAGTTTCGTAATAACAAGCCGTCGTTCGCCCTCTGCTAACCGGCATGATATAATAAACGCAAACTTCTGCTCCAACACAAATTGCGACCACACCCACGTTTCCGTCGTGGCGTTTCGAGACAAGTTTCGAGGCTGTCTCGAAACTTTCAAAAATTCTTCTTCCGTCGGATACTTGCTCTTTTATTAACCGATATGCACTCGTAGATGTACGATATACAGATCTGTAGATATAGTACTGCGTACTACTATAATGCTGCGTAACCAAGTATTAGTACAGTCACGAACACGAACACAACCACTGCAGCTTCTGTTTCTGTAACATCAATATATATACGGGGTGTACCTTAATAATGTATATATATTATTTAATAATAATAATAATAATAATAAATACTCAAT
Organism: Tetragonisca angustula; assembly: GCA_036937485.2. Taxonomy (NCBI): domain Eukaryota; kingdom Metazoa; phylum Arthropoda; class Insecta; order Hymenoptera; family Apidae; genus Tetragonisca; species Tetragonisca angustula. Next base: position 743,164 of record JAWNGG020000115.1, read on the forward strand.
TTCATCTCTATCATCAATTATATTTATATTTTTTTTTAATTATTTTCATTTACTTTCTAATACAAATTTAAAAATTTTAATTTTAAATTTTTTTATATTAATATTATTTATAAAAATAAGAACATTTCCATCTCATAATTGTATAATTTTTTGTTATGAAAAATCATCATGACAACAAATTTTTTCTTTTATCAACAGTTATTAAAATTTATTCCAATTATATTTTTTTGCCATTTTATAAATTTTTGATTGAATTTAATTATTTTATTAATTTTAAATAGAATTTTTATACCATTTTATATTAATATTAATTTTATAATATTAATTTTTAAAAAATTATTTGCATGTTCAATTTCATTCAATAATATCTTAATAATTATTTAATAATAATAATAATATATATGTATATATATATTTTTTTTTCCAAAATAAAGAAATACATATATATATTTAGAAATTAAATGTTTGTCGTATTTATTAACATCTAGTTTCTTTTTTAAATAAATTTAATTCAGCTAGCCAGGAAGCTGTCGTTGGGAAATTTAATTTGGACGAGATACAAAGGCACAAAGATAATTTTATAAAACATTGACTTGCATGAATTGTACCATTAATTAATGGCTGCGCTATCAATTTCGATCTCATTACGATCAACTCGAAAGTTTCGCGTTGGAAATGATATGATATCGTTAATCTTGGTAACTCGTCTTATTAGCGACTTGTTACGACTATCTTCATGTTTCACTTTGACAAAAGGGGTTGTGAAACTTAACGCATTCTAAGAAACTGGTGCTATCAAACTCACCTGAAGAGCAACAAAGTGTTTTAGTAAACTTTCGCAGAGATATATATATATATATATATATATGTTAAAGGATAGCAGCTCGTTTAGACGAAACTTCTGACTAATTTAATATCATTATCACGTTCGCATTCGTTACTCTAATAAAATGACATCATTTTTATTTTCCAACAAAGAGCAACAGAGTTTTTCTCGATAAACTTCAGGTATATAATAACACGCACGATGAATTATTTTGAAACAGTGCCTGCCCTTCGAAGTTCAAAAAGATTATAAAAATATCGCGAAACTTTTAAAAATAACACTAGATAAAATACCGTTTTTTAACGACAAGAATTTCAGTGACTCTCGAAAATTATACAAATAGAGATTTTTTTTTGTGACGAAGAGAGAGTCGTTTGGAATTTTCATATAAGTTTGCATATCCATTCTCGTTCATTGTATTATTAATTTTTACTTGTCGAATGGTGGATACATCGAGTACACACACTCGAGTTGCAAAATTTAACAACGAGAAGCAGCGTGATCTTTATTTCATGGTCACTTCGCTGTACACGATTGGAAAACGCTGCAGAGATCGATTAGTATGGTAATTCGGTTGCCTTTGTGAAAGTTAAATGTTTTGTACTAAAGTGAAGTCGCAGATATCAGTGGTTTTAAGCTACTAGATAACCACAGAGTTATATCAATTCGTAGACTTGATGCTATAATCAGTCTTTCATTAATTCGTGCACAATTTTTTCAGACTGCAGCATTCAAAATAAAAAGAAACGAATATAAAAATCATGTTTCTTCCATTCGAAATTATATTAAAATGTGTATTTTAATTTGTATATAATATTTATTACGAATTTATCTAAAAAGATCGTAAAATATGAAAATTTTAAATTTATAGAAATTATTCGTCAGTTCTCCTCAACGTGAATTCAAAAAATATTACAGACGTTATATCTAAAATAATATTTTTGAATTAAAATTGATTTTACACTTTATGGCTACGTAGAAGAGCATACGTAGAAACAAAATGTACAATACCTGGTCCTGTATATCCTTACTTGCTTGTATGAAGAAACTTATAGCACACTGTGTGACAATAAATTCAATTCTAGATAAATGTTGAAGCCCCTGTTGAATCTATGCTCGTTGTCATTAAAATTAAATATCGCGTGTAAATATTGTTTATAATTACGGCTGAACAGATAATCAATAAGTTTGAATATTATTTCATTGATACAAATACATACGTACGTACGTATGTTGATCGATAGTTCATGGAGCTACTGAATAGTTCTAAAATGAATAAAGTAGAACAATTTAATATGCTCGAACATTTGCAACATTATTGCACGTTGTTGCATTTTTTATTTTTGTATTCCACATGAATCATTATGTATCTACACGTGTGATATCAATGACGTATATACATGGAGATCACGACTCGTGTGTCGTAATTATTTATATTTATCCAGACGAAAGGGTGATACATCGTTCACGTGCATATGCCACTGCATTTCTTTTTTTTTTCTCTCTGTTATCGAAATTCATATGTTTTTCAGAATGAAACAGTTGCATTAGATTAAATCGTACATTACCATATCAAAGACACTTACACTTCAGCTTTCCAATCAATAATTCCTTCCCCCTCGGAGTATGTCACATATACTTACACAAAGGGTGCATTGTAATGTACACAAACGTATTATCGCGTGACGAACACTGAATACTGGTGGTTAAAGCCATCGACAATATGCAAAGTAAAGAATGAATCATCGTTTTAAAAATCAAGCTTATTTAGGAGGGAGTAGATAACGTACAGTGACTCACGTTCATATTCAGACACCCGAATATCGAGAACCGTAATATAACTTTTTAAAAGGAAATCATAAATTTCGTGCTCGTTTTTAAAGCTTGAAGCCACTATATGTTCATAAATAAATAGCATTCATTTTATTTTAAGATATTTTTACATTAGGCAGCAGGTGGCGATGTCAAGACACTTTTCTTCTCAAAAATTCAATAAATTGCCTTCACGACGGCTCAGAAACTTTTTAATCTTTCACGATCCCTCTGATTTTTCGATAATTTATTTTTGTAACTTTGAAAACGAACATTATGTGATACACGTATAATATTAATACGAATATAATACGATTTCATCGTTTAATATTCAGAGTTCGATAAAATGGTTGCAAATTTTCTCAGTCTGTCTCTACAATTTGTAACATTATCGAAAATTAAACGATCCTTATTTCTCCACGATAATGTGAAAACATTTTTTTTTTTTTTTTTTTTTTCGAAAATAGAGAGATCACGCTTTAAAACGAGCCCGAGTTTATAATTGCAACAGCCTCGATATTTAGGCGTCCCGATAATATTTAGGGGTGTATCGCGAGCGAGTCACCGTGCAAAATGGAACAGGGGGTAATAATTGTAAGCACGGTGGATAGCAAGTTGGTCGGTTTCATTTTTTTTTTTTTTCTTTCGCTTATCCCGCGGTGTTCTAATTATCTCTCCTCGAAACTGAATCATCTCGAACACAGATACATTTCTTTTGCTCTACCCTCGTTTATTTCTTTTCTGGCCAGCCTCGTCCCTTTTGCGGCGGTTGGGCATAAATCACTTCGTCCACGGTCATTACCGGCAAAACCAGCGTTATCCCCTTTTCTTCATCCGCCATATTCCGAAATATTTTCTACCCTGGATCAGAAACACGAAACTTTATACATGCGAGTAATTCACCATGAATGACCAAAAAAATCTTTGGACACGATACGACGACACATTGTTGGCATACGGAATTACCTTTCTAACATTCTATCTCGTTTTTTTTTTCTCTCTCTCTCCATGATTGTTCATCGTGCCTGTCTTTAACTTAATTTAACAACGAGTATTTCGTTGTGTTTTAAAATGCGCAAAAATGTGTGTAAATTATTCGGATTTGCCGAATTTAATTGCCAAATGTTTTTGAACGAGAATATTAAATGCTGCTTATTAAATATGTATTAATTATACTTGTATATTTATATTTATAATTATTTATATAAATATAATTATAATATTTATATTATATTTATATATTTATATTTATAATTATGCTTGTATATATAAATTATATATAATTTTATTATATAAATAAAAATGAAGTAAAATATTATTAACCAAATCCATTTAAAATCAAAATTTAATATGCAGTTTACTTTAAATATAGTTAAACAATTATTAAAATTATTTTATTTTATTTTTACTTATATGACAAAATTATATGCAATTTATACATAAGTGTGTAAATATAATTAACACATATTACATTGAATAATCATCTCACACCGGGGATTATCGTTTAAAAGAAAATCAGCGCGATTGCAGTCTAGTCGACTACAGTTTATTCTAATTTTCCATAATCCACCGTTTCTCGAATAAACAATTCCCCGATCCCTTCGAATAAATTTTTCGTCGCCGATTATTTCTCCATAATTCACTGCTTTCACGAAACATTTTTCGATCGGAAATTTTTTCACGGAAATTGCACCACTGTCTTTTTCCTCTTTCACTCGTTTATTGTTCTACACTCTGTTGTTCGTTCGTCTTCTACCTTTTTTTTTCCCCCCCGTCTCCTCTCTTTCTTTTTCTTCTTTTCGGTGAAAGTATTCACCACCGTATCTCCGCTTTTTCCCCCCGCCCCTCCAGTTTTCGGTACGCTTTCCTCGTATTCTCTTTCTTCTGGCGCGCCTGAATATAACAGTATAAGTATCAGGGGTGGAATGGACTAAGCCTACTACATATCAATATATAGCTGAAACCTCTTGCACGCGGGAAACCGGAGCCGAGGCTTAGCCGAGTCATCTTCCACATAGGCATGTTATAGCTCCACGACACGTACACACGCCGACTCTACTTTTCCGGTGATACTGCGAGCGGAAATTTAATCACGAACATTCAATACTCCTATCGGATATATCGGTGAATAATTACCCTTATCACAAAATTATATACCTCGCTCCAGTATTCACAATAATTCGTAACTGTTTGATCCGTCTGTCTGTCATTTTCTCTTCTGTCTGTCTGTTTTGTCCATAACGTGTAAACGATTCGTTAGATTTTTAGAAGGTATCTTCTTACGTTAACCCGTTGGATCAGGGACCATAACTGGAATGAAAAGAAAATCGTAGAATAACAATTATTATTCGAATGCTTGCCACTAGACTTCGAACTATGAATTATAATAGATGTAAATATAAAATTTAAATAACTTTTGTACGTTCGATTATCTTAATATCATTTTATATTTATGACATTGTTGATTTGTATTGTGTTATATACGAAAAAATTATATCCTTTATATATCCCAGCATCTATAAACTCTCTCGTTTACTCATGATCTGAAATTATATTAAATATTTATTATTGTAAATATTCACGCTGCTCGCAGAATTTTTACAAAAACAACGGGAGAAATATTTTGACAACGAAACGATTATTAAATAATTGTCGATCATATCGTTTCAAGCGGATCTGTAAGTAACGTGTTTGATATCCGCTGGTATTGCACGCATGTGTACGCTTCATAATTATCCGGTCGTCAAATATAATTGTGTATTTCCGGCACTGTGCTCATCGAACAAATAAACTTTCTACCAGGACAGTATCACGACTGATAGTAATGACGCAATATTAAGATACAGAGTGACTCTCCTCCACTAAATTTTGTTAAATATATTTTTATATACTTTTTAAATGTATTATTAACCACATCAGCCGTCGTTTACTACAATCGAAGGATTCAGAAGTTATTTCCATTTCATTTCCCATTAAATATTACTTGTCAAAACTCTCAGTAAATGGGGCTCTCGGTATAATTATATTTAACGTCATTATTTATATCTTTAAACTAATATACAGCTAATTTAATAATAACTATGCTATAATGACTAAATTGTGCCGTGGACTGACACGTTTTAACAACGAAACGATATTTCCACGACATGAATCATTTTTAAGGAGAAACAGTTCGAGCCAATTGACTTCCGAGCCCTCCAATGAAGAGATTAACTTCCTATTTTCCTACCATTGATCTTTGCCTAAGAGAAATGTCACGTTCGAGATGATTTCACTATCGTACGACGAATGTCTCCGCGTGAATGAAATTTCTTTGCTTTGAAAGAAAGGAAAGAGAAATAAAATGTTTCACAGTGAAATAAGTACATACTCACGCGTCATTCAAACGAAACACGCGCATTACAAAGAAACAAAATTTAGAAAAAGAAGAACGAAATTTAGAAAAAGTCGTGAAAGAAGAAAAAGAAGCAAATATTTTACAGCGAGAGTAAGCACGTAATCGCGTGTCATTCGAAAAGAAGAGACGTACACCTTGCGCTGGCAACCTGTTCGCGGACCATAACGAGTGACCGAACCCCGAGTGTGCAATAATTCGTCGCTTTCTTTTGCTCTCGAACTCGCCGGTATGATGTCACTGGATAGAAATTATTCAGAATCAATAGACTTGTCATTCGTTTCGCCTGAGTTACAATTAAATATACTTAAAACTGAGAAAACGTTGCAAATTTAACGTGACAAAAAATTCTCGACGTGCGTGGCACGTCATTCGAGCGCAAGAGGTCAATTATTTCGATATTTGTATTTCGTGCATCCTAAACAGGATAGTTTGTTTAAAATATTAATTCAATGCTATTCGATAGTATTCGATAGTATTTCGTATGCTAAAAAGGATAGTTTGTTCGAAATATTATTTACTTTGGACCCTTTTCGCTGGCAACTGGTTCGCGGACCATAACGAGTGACCCGTATACAATAATTTAATTTCTCTTTTGAACGGTGTGACATCACCGGATAGAAATTATTAAAAGGTAATAAACTTATCATTCGTTGTGTCTCGGTTACGTTTAAATAGACTTAAAACTGAGAAAATGTTGCAATTTGTGACAAAAAATTCTCGACGTGCGTGGCACGTCATTCGAGCGCAAAAGATCAATTATTTCGATATTCGTATTTGTTGTTTGTGATTCCGTGCAATGGAGTCAACACGCTTGCAATTTCGAAGAGTTTATTCCTTGTTTCAATCGTGGTCGTGTATGATATAGAATGTTTAAGACTCTTGAATACGATGTAGAATGATTTATGCTGATAAGCTAAGCTCTTAACGATATAGAATGATTTAGAATGATATAGAATGTTTTATGCGAAGCTCAGCTATGCTATACTATGCTGTTCTGTAGTATTCTGTAGTATTCTCGTCTGTCTCTGCTGTAGTATTCTAAAACATGTCCCTATATATATTTGGTTATCAAGTGGAAGGAGAAGGAGCATAAATGACCAAGTATTGGATCTTGCCCTTATGACTAACTATTCACAGTCCACTTTTATGTGGACTGTTGCTGGCTCGTTGTCAGTATTTGCATAGATCCAATATTGTCTGGGTTGGTCATCCAACATATTTCGTGCATCCTAAAAAAGGATAGTTTGTTTAAAATATTAATTCGATGCTATCTGATGGTATTCGATGGTATTTCGTATGCTAAAAAGTATAGTCTTTGTTCGAAATATTATTTACTTTGACCCGTTTCGCTGGCAAACTGGCTCGCGGACCATAACGAGTGACCGAACCCGTATACAATAGGTTATACAAGAGGTTAAAAGGAACGCTCAACAAGTTCCCCCGATTAAACGAGACACGCATCTTACACAGGTAGCCGGAAACGGTAACATCCGTGCGGTCTTTCTCGGCCTGTTCGAAACGTCTTAGGGTGTTGAAGTTCCGCGAAACTTCCGCACTTCTCCGCCACGCCAGAAACTATTTTAATCTATCCGGTTACAATAATTAATGACGCGTCTGCTCTTTACGTAGTTTCACTTAATTTGCGAGCAGCTACTCGATAACTAGCGAGAAAAGAGAAATGGTGGGAGAAAGAGAGAGAGTGAGAGAGTGAGAGAGATGGGGGAGAAAGAAAGTAAGATAGAAAGGAGCGGAGAGAAAGAAGAGAGGCTGTTTGCGCACGGTTCGAGCCGGAAGTTGAATGCCGCGCGAGCACATACCTCCCGTGGGATAATCGAGAGAGGCAATGATGGACGATGCATTCTTTCTCTTTCCCAGCGGAGATAAAACGAAACGACGGGACAGATGAGCTGAGTTGCCGCTCTAAAAGTTTTTCAGTGCGTAATACGCGGCCGGAAAAAGCGAGGCGGGCGGAGAAGGGCGCTGGGAAACGGAAAGGCGGCCGCATTGTGGCGCATATAGGGTGAGCCACGGAACTGGGACAAGTTGTATTTGTGTCACTGTTTCGGTCCGGAGGGAAACACTAAGCCCCCAACCCCCTCATCCACGTAGTTGAAAGGAAGGAAACGTTTTCTCGTATCGAATACCTAGGCAGGCGGAGATGCGGAGATCTTTTTCTTTCAGATCGCTCCTTCGTCGTTTCCTTCCCACCCCCATATACCCTCTCCCCCCCCCCCAGCCCGTATATAATAATGCAATTTGTCGCACGTTTATACGATCGGGCGACGTTAATAAAGATTTGACCGCTCGCTCGCTATTTTATAAATTATTTGCCCCGAAATTTGGAAATTCTAGATGTGTTGTTGCATCGCTTTCGCGAGCGCGTTTATCGATTACTCGCGATAATGTATATTAAACCTCTTGCGCTCGTATGACGTGCCACGTAGAAAACTTTTTGGTCCGAAAATTGCAATATCTTCTCGGTTTTAAGAATATTTAAGTATAACCCGGGCGAAACAAATGAGAAATTCGTTGCTTCCCAATAATTTCTATCCAATGATATGAGTTCAAGAGGAAGGCGACGAATTATCGTGTGACGGTTCGGTCACTCGTTATGGTCCGCAATCAGCCGCCAGCGCAAGTGGTCAATTTTATCGCCGACGAGACGCGAGAACAAAATGAAAAATCCCGGATTTTAATAATGCAGCGTGAATTGCTAAAATTGTTGTTTGCTATTTGAAAGTTAAAATCGAGAGTGAAAATATTTCTGAAATACAGGTGAAATACTTCGAATAGACATCGCCATCTGTACCGTTGGTTCTCTCCTATGGCTTTTTTCAAAATAACGACGTTATTACTTCTCGATAATTTCTAATCCAGTGACATCGTATTGACGACGTCAAAAGGAAAGCGACGAATTATCGTGTACGGTTCGGTCGCTCGTTATGGTCCGCAATCAGTTGCCAGCGCAAGCGGTTAATATATGTATTGTACACATATTGTACACACTGTGTTTTATAATGTTCGAAACCTACGAAAATCACGCCGCTTTATAATGCTTTTAACATAAGCGTATATATGTATGTGTTATATTCGTATGATAATCTTTTATAAAAAAAAAAAAGAAATAAAAATCGGTATACGTATAAATGTGGATAATTGTTACCGATCAGAGTAATCGGTTGCAAAAGTAAAACGATACGAAAAAATTTAATCGAACATCGCCACGCAGTGATTGTTTCGCGTATATGTAATCAGGATTTCAGTTCACGTAATTTTTAATACCCGTGTGTGTTTGGTTAGTTGGCAATTGAGAGGAGGCACGAAACTTTATATTGTTACGCGTGCTCTCCCACTCGAAAGTCTTGGGACACTTTTTTTGTTCTTTTTCTTACTTTAATAATCGATATTTATTTCAAGCAACGTAGTTTCGAAACTGCATACGTGTATTTTGCAATATGATCTTCTTTGTATCGCAGTGCGCCAGTATTTTGCAAATTCTTACGTGAAGTATCGTTTTGAAACAAATGTAGTCCAAATTGTAAAAGCTTGCAAAAAATTGTGCTAGGATACACATTTAAATACAATATCACGTCAGAAGAAAATAAACATCCGTTTCGTTAAACTATCGTTTATTATAAAGTACTTAATACTTTCCACTATTTAAATCCTCTTCCACTTCACGTAATTCCCAAATTCCATTAGATACGAAATTTATTAAATCTTCAATGACATTAAATTTTTTAATAAAATAAAAAGAATTTTAAAATATCAGGTGTATATTTAATTTCCACCGTTTAAATCTCCCTGAATTCCACGAGGTACGGAATTTATTAAATTTTTAATGATATTTCAAGTAAAATAATCGCTCTTAAACTTTCTTGATTAATTAATGAATTTGGCAACAACAAGTTTTATCGTGATCAATAATTTTTTTTCTAAATATAGCATTTTCCATTTTTAGTCTTTATATTGAATTCTTTGGAGCAATAAGTCAGCAGCAGTAACTATACTATCAATACATGTTCATTCTATTCCGATGTGACATTGTACACGTGCATTTTAGTACAAACGTGTTAGTTCAAAACCGTGATTTCCACTATACAGCGATGCGAAAAAATTTTCTGAACTTTTTTTTTTATTAAAACAGAGACAAAGAATCTTTTTATGTACAATTTTGTCAATTATCAAGCATTAAGCATATTTCTATTCCTAATTATAAAAATTATTCTATCGTCCAAAAGTTTCGAGAAAACGGTCGAATAAAGTATAATTAGCGCGATGAAGTTTCCAGATTCTATTCCACTTCTGACGCAGATTGGTTCTCTGCTATATAACAGAAGTAAAAAGTGAATTATTCTTATTGCTATTATTTAAAAAAAGCACGAAATATAGAAAATAACGAAAGACAGAAAAATATTCATATTAATGCTCGTAATACTTTAGTAATCGTAACGCTAGAATCTATTGCAGATAGATTACCAATTGAACAGATCTACAGCTCATGCAAATCTATATACATGCAAAAGATATTTCAAAAATTAATGACAAATATGAACGTAAACTTTCATCCACGAATCTAACTCGTAGGAATTATCATGGAAAGTTACAAAGAGTCGAAAGCATTGAACGCTTCGATTTTTCATTCGAGGAAATTTTTCATCAAAAAACAAATGGGAACAATTGCGCGCAGTTATCGTATTTTTCACATCACAAACAATTAACAGTGGGCAAATAAAGCGATTGAGAAATTCGTAGAGAATGGTCGACATTGTTAATCGCTTGCGTAACAAGTCCGCGAGTAACCCGTTTTATTTTCACGATCCACCCTGTATAAGATTGTACTATATCTCCCAATAGTGGGATGTCGGCACTCTGGTAGTAATGCTGGTGTTGAGACTTCTTATGACAGTGGTGGTGCGTAGAGCGACGGCGGCGGTGGTGGTGACTCGAGAACGGCTCGGCATCGCAACATAAAATCGCCATTACCGCGACCGTATGGCGAGTTACGGGCGCTACGAACATCTTCCTGCCTCTCCACGGTCCTCTAAATAAATACGTCGTTCCATCTTACGTACTTCAACCTGCGAAACGTATATAGATTTCAAGACAAGGGAGGTGACAGACCAGACCTGGCAGTATTCCAATAAAAATCCAGCGCACCGTCGTGTGCCACCTGACGTGAAAACGGATTGTGACGCGTGTACGTTCCGGTTACCGGAAGTCCTACCTGTGTCAGCCCTGCTCGTCCATCAATCCAATCCTTCGGGGACGTTTTATATATATATTTTTGCTTTCGTTTGCGGATCTAATTGTGATCCATCCTCTGAAACTTATCGCTGCAATAATAACTCGAGAAATTACCATTTTCAATCCGGTTGCGCTGGCAACTGATTGCGGACCATAACGAGCGACCGAACCGTACACGATAATTCGTCGCTTTCCTTTTTGAGCTCGCCAATACGATGGATTAGAGATTATTGAGAAGCAATAACGTCATTATTTTGAAAAAAAGCCAAAAGGAAGAACGAGAGAACCAACGGTACAGATGGCGACGTCTATTCGAAGTGTTTCACCTGTATTTCAGAAATACTTTCACTCTCGATTTTAACTTTCAAATAGCAAGCAACAATTTTAGCAATTCACACTGGATTATTAAAATCTGGGAGTTTTAATTTTGTTCTCGCGTCTCGTTGGCAATAAAATTGATGCCACTTGCGCTGGCGCGGACCATAACGAGTGACCGAGCCGATATACGATAATTCGTCGCTTTCCTCTTGAACTCGTATCATTGGATAGAAATTATTGAAAAGTAATGAATTTATTGTTTGTTTTGCCTATGTTGCTTTACTTAAATATACTTAAAACTGAGAAAATATTGCAATTTTGGAACAAAAGAAATTCACGTGGCGCAAGAGGTTAAAGGAAAAACAAGTTTGAGAGTTGCTCAAGCTTGTTACAGCGTGACCATCTAGTTCTAGCGATAATATTTCGAACTTGTACACTTGCGGAAAACTCTATTGGGAAAAGTACATGCAACAACTCTTGTTTTCTGACATTTAGAACCTCAAAAACTGCAAATTTCAAGTTGTGCCATTGTCACTGCAGCGAATGAGCAATATTGAAATTGAACTGAAAATGGATCGAAATTTTAGCTACTCGTATGTAAATTCATTTTATCCTAATCACATTTTCCCCGTTTCACCCCATTTACTCGCCTAATTTTATCTTCAAATTACAAGTGAACGTAACTCAAAATATACCAAGTCCGATTCTGAATCAGTAAAAATTTTATTTAAAAGAAATTGTGATTTAATGAAAGAAACGGATGCAATTGAATTTCGTCGGTTATTAATTAATTGCAAATGCGTCGTGCATTTATTTTATATTGTACACAATATTTAATTTTATTGTATGTTATATTATATATAATATTCAATTTTATTTTATATTATATATAGTAATAGAATTATATCATTTCAACAAGTATTCTCCTCTTTTTTACCATTCTAAGGAATATTAACAGACAGTATTGCATATGATATCATGCATTATTACCGTGACGTTCTTACATTCAGAAAATGAGGATAACATATTTTTTAATGTTCTGGATATCACGCGTCAAGAGTGAAATGGGGATCGATGGCCATTTTAGTTGAGCCCGAGGGACCAATAAAATTTTTGAACAAAACTGTCACAGAGCGTAACACCGGTGACTCTAAGGTTAGATATAATTACAATGAATCATTCATTGTTGTTCCCAAAGGACAGAGGGGTGCGCGAATGCTTTCTTACCACATACGGATATGTACATTACTGCATCCATATATACGTCCATATGTACTTCTGCTACGATATATATGCTGCGATATCTACATATAGTTTTATCTTTCAAAACAATAAACTACAATACTTTCTTGCATTATGTTCATATATCTAAAACGTCGAATATGTAAATAAAGGATACACATTGAAACATACGTATAATTAATCATAAAATCATGAACATAATTTATGTGTACATTTATTATTATATTTATAATTATAATTATCTATGTTATGTGTATAAGTTTTGTCAAAAAAGTTCTTTTTATATCTTTCAAATGCATTAATAAATTTCTCAAACATGGTTCGGCGAGATTTATAAACGAGCAGTTATAAATTTTAATTAATAATTTTTTAATAATATAGTTAATCATACATACGTATAATTAATCATAAAATTATGCACATAATTTATATGTACATGTATTATTATATTTACAATTATAATCATGTACATAATTTACATGTATATTTATTATTACATTTATAATAATAGTTATGTACATTATGTGTATAATTTTTGCCAACAAACTTCTTTTTATATCTTTCAAATGTATTAATAAATTTCTCAAACATGGTTCAGCGAGATTTATGAAGGAGCAGTTATAAATTCTAATTAATAATTTTTTAATAATATAATTAATCATAAAATCATGTACATAATTTACATGTATATTTATTATTACATTTATAATCATAGTTATGTACATTATGTGTATAATTTTTGCCAACAAACTTCTTTTTGTATCTTTCAAATGTATTAATAAATTTCTCAAACATGGTTCAGCGAGATTTATGAAGGAGCAGTTATAAATTCTAATTAATAATTTTTTAATAATATAATTAATCATAAAATCATGTACATAATTTATTATATTTACAATTATAATCATGTACATAATTTACATGTATATTTATTATTACATTTACAATTATAGTTATGTACATTATGTGTATAATTTCTGTCAACAAACTTCTTTTTATATCTTTCAAATGTATTAATAAATTTCTCAAACACGATTCAGCGAGATTTATGAAGGAGCAGTTATAAATTCTAATTAATAATTTTTTAATAATATAATTAATCATAAAATCATGTACATAATTTACATGTATATTTATTATTACATTTTTATCATAGTTATGTACATTATGTGTATAATTTTTGCCAACAAACTTCTTTTTATATCTTGCAAATGTATTAATAAATTTCTCATACACGATTCAGCGAGATTTATGAAGGAGCAGTTATAAATTCTAATGTAGTTAGGAGTGTCATTACGCATTCCGTCAATGAATACTTTTATTCAGACGATCGAAGTTACTCTACGATCCGGGAATAATTAAAGTTTCGCGAATAGCGGGGAGGAATCCGAGGCGAAGTGAAACTTTCCGAAAGCGAGACAATCTGCAGCATTACTGCTAAGAGATTGCTTTAATTGGAATTGCTGACGTATGAATTAATAAAATTTTCGAATAACTGTTTGTCCCTGATTCCTTATTCATGCTTCATTCGTCCAAGTGGTCGTAATTTCAATTACGCTCGGGCAACAAGATCGAACGAGGGGAACTTTCACGCGTACCAAGAACGTACAGGAATTGTTCAATTATTGGGACCGTTTGATTATCAATAATTAATCAATGATTTAGTATCAACGCGTAACAACGGTGAATACCTGTTGCACCAGTGCTCTGCACGATAAGCACACACACTCTGATAAGCAAAATTCTCCGTCGTGGCATTTTCAATGCCTGATGAATTCCCTACTTTGATGAAAATATTAATAGCGAGTATCGCGTTTGATGTGCGCGCGAAATGCGTTAAAAAGCAAGCGTGCATTTTAATTACAATTACGGCGGTAAATCGACGTGTAGAATAATGCACGGACGTTCAGGAAAACGAAACTTCGTAAAGTGTATTTTATATACGGTTAATCAGTTTCATAAACGAAAAGCAATTTTTGGTGTTTCAGGATTTTTCACGAAGTAATCGAGCGCGTTTCACATTTATTCGCGACACCGTATCAAATGTATACAAGCTTGGCGCTCGTCAAAATATTCTCGAAATTTTCGCGATTTTGGGGATTTTTGTTTTTTAAGCATTCTTTCCTAGAGTATTTTATCTGTACATTTTTTTTTTTTATTCTACTAAATTGTTGTACAAAGAATTTCTTAACTCTGTACAAGAAAGGGGAAGTAATTTAAATCGCTTGAAAGAGCATAATCGTATTAGCTCAAACTCTCTCTCTCTCTCTCTCTCTCTCTTTTAAACGGAGATTGAATAAATTGAAGGTAACGCGTGAATCACATTGAAATTAAAATCTAGTAATTAAACGAAACACCGAAAAGACAAGCGTGCTTTACACTTAATTTTGTTGAACAAAGGAAAAGTAAGGGACACTGATAACACCGCCTCGGAGGAGTGTTGGTAAAACCGGGGAAATCGTTCTTAAAATGTTAAGAATTAAATCCTCTGCGAGTGCTGCGTACGCGTCACAAAAGTGTCAAGCGGAAAGTGACTGTAAAAAAAAAAAAAAAAAGAAAAAAGAAAGAAAAGGAAAGAGCGAAACGCGGGGCTTACAGCTGTTTAGTCGTCTCATAAAAAGCGTTTCCCCCGGTCTGAGCGCTTACTGCATCTCTTTTTCCTCCCATCGTCCTGTCCACGTTCTTCCTGTATACTTCCGTTTCCAAGCGACACGTAGCGTCCATTTGTCGACGATGGCCTTGGTTTGTCGGTTTCACCTAGAAATACGATATTTTTATTAGCCCGTCTCGATAAATTGATTTCCACCAAACGAAATTCTGGTTTTTTCTTTCTCTCTCTCTCTTTTTTTTTTTTTTTTTTTGTTTCAACTATGTAACGCGTGTCGCGATTCCTTCGTCCTTCCTATATTTTGCCACGGTTAAACAACGAAAGAAAGGAATTCGCATTTACTGGCGTGAAAGTGATTTACGATTCGGATAGAATTTGCACTTTTTCTGCGCTCTTTACGTTATTTATTTTCTATTATTCTCCGGTGCTTCCTGTTCTTTTCTAAATTCAACAAATCCGAACGTTTCTGTCCACGTTTCATCTACTCTGGCAGAAAGTATTTTCGAAAGTATTTAAAAACATTGACATCTCACGCGTAATCTTTAATTCTAGGTTTTTCGTCTGTTTCGAACAAATACAAAAATGTTTCGATGTGTTCTCAAACACGTTCGAGAACTATTTGCATCGGAGGCAGCGCGTTATTATGCGACATAATGATAATTATCTGTTATTCTAACAATCCACTTCGTCGAGTGGTCGGTGCTCGCAATTTCGCGAGACACGTGCAAAATCGTTGACAAACTCGTCTACGAAATTTAATCGAAGGGTAGTTAATAGTCGAGTGTCATGAATACGTTGGAGATACATACGAGGATTTGTGAGACACGTCCTCACACGTAGCCCCGAATATAAGGAAAAGGAAACACAAAGAGCAACCTGTAGAATTCTCGACGGTGCCATTGAAGAGGTTTCAATACATCCGGTCCTTGAGACGCTATCCTACTACATCTGGCCACAAGCTGGCTTGTGCCAGGTAAGTGTCTCGAATTACAGAGCCTGGCCTTTGCGATGTGAAACCACAACCCTTCCTGATTATTATATATATATAGGGACGAGTTCCATCTGCATTTCCATATTTATGAGGCTTCAATCGATGTTCAGTGATTCTGTGATATTAAGTATCGAATCCTTCTACATGCTCCTGCAAACTACTTGTAAATAAATAAATAAAATATAGTCTTACCAGAGATAAACAAATTTACTTCCTGAGTTTTACTGCCTTTAGGTTTGCACGACAGAAATTTTACATGTATACATGTATAAATGTGCGTAAATATATAATTATGTATTTTATCTTTGTGTGTATGAGAAATTATATATATATATATGATTTATTATTTATTATATTATATATTATTATTTATTATGTTATTATATTTATTACTTATTATGTTATTATATTTATTATATATTATTATTTATTATGTTATTATATTTATTATATATTATTATTTTTTTATACGTAATACAATTTATTACACAATATAATATAATATAATTTCTCATACAAAGGGTCGGCAAATTTATGAATATTTTGATACAAAAGAGCTGCAGTATAACAAGAAAATAATAATCGTATAAAATATAATAAGAGGATACAGAAATAAAATTAAGAAAGCTGATTCTTTACGACACGGTCTCTTGAAATTCTCAGTGAACCTTAAAATGAATAAAAACACCTTGCATATGATATACGTATGTGTCGTATATATGTACGTAATTCATGTTGACTTCAATCACATTCAAACATGTTTGTTGTTACGAAATTGTTATTTTACTACTGATATGATACAGAAATTTTCTCGGCTGAGATTAAACGAAACATCCAGAGGGAACTCCAAGATTTTCGTGGGGCTCCGATTTGTGCAAGTATTACTATTCGAGGCTTCCAAATATAAACCGTGTGGGGATATTATCTCAATGTTTCGCCACTGCTGCAACTTGTTTCTTCAAGGGGTTAAGTAACATGCTGAAACTGTCTGTTCTGTGTACACCACTCGAACCGTGTGCTCCAATATGAAGATGTTACAAAATATATGAAATTACTCAAAGATCGTGCTGATCAACAACATTATTTTTGGAAATTTACAAATTTTCGAATTTCGAAATTAATTTTACTGGTCTCTCGTAATAATAAAGAAATCCTATGTCCCTTCTGACGTTGAATATTAATTATTATTTGTACAATAAAATTGAGAACTTCGTAAACGTAAAATTGACCTCTGAAAAATCCTATACGATGAATAAGTAAAGAACGATGTATCTTAAAAGGAAAATTTTCCTCGATATCATTCTGTGGTTCCTTGTGTTTTCAAAAATTTTCTAATGTCGTCGGAGGGAGTGTATTGCGTTACGTTAGATTTTATTCTTTTGAATTAGCGTTGGTTCACGAGAGAGTTATCTTACGTAATTTGTCTCCTCCGCGTGTCGTCGCGATGAGAATCAAAAGGTATTCAGAAAAAGATCAACGTCAGGCACAACAGAAAGATCTGGCGAGATAGAGGAGACTCTCTAAGCTTCGGCTGCTTAATGGAGTTGTATTTGTCTTCATGGTTGTAGGGAGGGTTCGATGGTTATCGAGCTCGATAATTGAAAAGTTTTTCCCTCGACCGAATGGATTTTTAACGATGCAGCACGTGAATTGCAAATACGTGTCAAAAAATATTTCACAATTATCGTACAGCTCTTTAGTCAAGTATCGATCGTCGTTCTCAAATCGTACGACGAAGCAATTGCAACGTGTTGGGCTTAATTGTGTTAACAGAAATTGAATTTAACCCTTTGACTTAAATTCATTGGACAATGAAAGTTACAAAGATTTAGACTTTACTTTGGTTTGGAGTTAATTTGTTTAATTTAATTAAATCAAATTGTTTTATTGGCCTCTGAGAAAATATAAAACGTAAAATAAGAAATTAAAATTTTTATAATGATACAAATCATCGTAGTCGTTTATTTCTTCCAACGTAACAACTACTTGCAAATATTTTCGTGAAACACGGTATCATGCAGGATAAACATAAAAATGTTTACGAACAACTGTTCGCGAACAATGTTTGCCAACTGTTTGCCTGTGAATGCACGCTCGAACAATTCACTGCTTGTTGCTCGCTGCATCCTATTGTCAAAAGTCAAGAATATTTTCACTGGTTTTTCATTGATTCTTCAAATATTCATTTTCTATTTTTTTTTTTTCTCGTTTTTCTCTAACTTTGACGTAGAATGTCAACTTCAGCAGAAGCTATTCGCAAATGCGACTCTTTCTGGCAAAAACTGATTTCTGATCTCATTTTAATTGAGAAATCTCGAAAATAAATTCTCGTGCTTCGGTTCGTTCTATTATCCTCCGACACATTATTAATTTGCTTGCTATAACTTCGTGAAATCCGTATTCCGAAGTGAACGTAATAACTGACATAATTTCCCGAGGAAATCCATTCTTGGAATATGCTTCTGAAATCGGATAATCTTCACGACGTCGCGATAGATGAATTTTCATTCGTTCCCAAACAGTGATTTTCGTCGAACTTTTCGTCATTGATTTTCAGCAATTCGATGAACGAGGCGTCTCGCGTCTCGTTAAGAAAAAAAGGAAAATAAAAGAAACACGCGAGACACCTCGTTCAAAGCGAGCGAATTACGAGCGTGAGATATCTCGTCTATAGAAAATACGCGTCGAATTGTAATCGAACCGGCCGAATTTTTTCCTCCTCACGGTTATAAATTCTACTACGCGGTCGTTAACAATATGGACACTACGCTGAATAGCGAACTCGTTAGGGAACAGCAAACATTATTCGCTCAGGATCCTCCGAAATTGGAGCTGAAGCGCATTGTGACACGGTTTTTCGAGAGTTTCGACGAGTATGGGAGGCACTGCAGTAAAAATTATGACGTTTGTTTAGAAAAACTTAGTATAGGTGTAACTATACACAACTATACACGACAAATAAAATTCGAATTTCATCGTGATGGTCGTCGCGGATAATTTAACGTTATATATATATATATATATATATATAATTATTAAAAAAAAAGAATTTTTTAAACTATTTTAAAAATGATATAATGATTAAATTAGTAATAAATTTTATGTAAATTATATTTAATTATATTATATAAATATAAGGAACTAGGCAAAATAATTATATTCACCTGTTTATCAAAAATATGTCTTGTTGAAAATAATTTCAAGTCAATCTGCCCAATGAGTAATTAAATGACTGCAGTATATCTGACTGTACAAAGATAGCATAATCAAATGAAATCTGGAATGAAAGGATTAATGAAATATATACTGTCTCATATTTATTATATGAATTTAAAATTTTAATAAAAATGTTAAAATTTATTTATGGGGCGATTTGATAAGGCCCTATAGAATTTTATATTAATTTAATTTTGTATTAAATATAAAATTTATATTAAAATTTTGATTTATAATTTATAATTATTAGATTAAATTACCTTAGGGATAACAGTGTTATATTTTTTTATAGATCTTATAGAAGAAAATGATTGCGACCTCGATATTGAATTAAGATAAATTTTAAATGCAGAAATTTAATAATTAAGACTTTTAAAATTATTATGTCTACTGTATAATATATCCTGATAATACTTTTGATTCATAAATTCCCCGATCCATACTGAAATTAAAAATTCAATGCTCGCGCGCTAAATATTTGGACTGTTATAATTTTCCAATTGCAAACCAAAATCATGTGACGATAAACTTTTGAGTTTGTTTCAAAGCTGATCTCGAAGCCTCTATCTTCAAAATTTACTACTATATTGATACTGATTTTGTCTCACGATGTTGCAATAGTACAAGCACGCCTGAAGAGTAGTTCACATCTTTCAATTATTATACAAACAAACGAATTATATTTTATTTACAGATTGGGCTGTGAACGTGTTTTAACCACTTGCGCTGGCAACTGATTGCGGACCATAACGAGTGACCAAAAACCGTGTACAATAATTTCGTCGCTTTCTCTTTGAACTCGTCGATACGATATTACCAGAAGAAGATCACTATATATTATTAATAGAAATTATTGAGATAATAAATTTGTTATTTGTTTTGCCTTGTTATTTTTTTTTAAATATACTTAAATACTGAGGAAACATGGCAATTTTGGGACAAAAGATTCTCGAGCGTGCGTGGCAAGAGATTAAAATTCCAAGAATCAACAGAATGCATAAATAGTGTAACATGTAAAAACATGTGAAATAGCAGAAATAAATAAATTTGTACGTTTCTAAAAGTGTCGAGCAAATTTCGTAACATTCAACGAAATGAAACGAAGTGCAATTTAATTTTATTTCTTCAATTACACTGATGAGAAACATATAATAATTATATAAGCATACATAAGCTAATTGGCAATATGCATAAACATACATAATAATTGAATAACCATATACAAATTTAAATAATATATTTACTATTTTATATTTTAATTATTATATTTTTTCATTTATAATAAATAATTTATTTGATTATATTATAAATGAATGATTAATGAACTTGATAAAGTATATGATTTGAACTCATAATATAGAAATAAAATTTATTATTAATTTATTTTATATCTGTAATATTATATATATATATGTTTATAAATATAAATTTAATAAGTTATTATTTACTTATATTTTATATATAATTATGTACAATTGGTGTAATATCTTATATTTTTATATAAATAAAATAGGAGAAGTAAATTGTAAAATTAATATAATTATATTTATATATATATATTTAAATAATTATATATATATATTATTAATTTATTTTATAGCTGTACAAACATCTACCATCTACTCTTGTACAATCTGTAGGTATGTTTTCTATATGTCTGTCGTATTGCCTACACTAATCCTCTCTTTTTACACAGCGTCCCTCGGCGCTTCAGTTTTCACTTCCACCTTCTATTCTTTCCTATCGATTTTAGATACTCTTTCTTGCCAACGACTTGTCTTTTCTAAGGACAATTTGTCTTGCTCCCATCACCAAACTAAATGGTCTTAATTCGAAACGGACACCCCTTTCAAATATCGATATTGTCAAATGATAGAGATCGGACGTCAATCAAATTAATCTATTTGCTTGATGTATAATTTTATTCAACTGCTTGCTTAACAAATTTGAATATTTTCTACTCGACGTTCGGCGCTCGTATACCAAAAATTCCCCTCGCGTTTCAGGAATCGAATAATCCATTCCCTGTCGTGCCCTGATTTCGTGAAATAACGCAGAGTGACGTAACATACACGATGTACACTATCAATTTGCCGTATATTAACAGAGAACAGCGAGAGCATTTTATTTCCATGGAAAAGCTTTGAACTGTGACCGAGGGCTTACAGATACACATACGTTTATATGCACGATCGTGCGCTTGGAAAAGAAAAAAAACAACAATTGCACAGAACATGTGCACGCAGGACGAGAATCACTGTTAATCTGTCAGCAAGCACTGGTTTAATCGTATAATGGCTAATATGTAGATGCAGAATAAATCTTGCACGCTTTTTTTTTCGTTTTCCTTCTTTTCTTTTTTTTTTTTTTTTACGAATCGAGACGCTACTTGTCGAAGCTTCGATAATTATATATCTTATTCTTGATTCATGACTCCCATTAACAGACACTTGAATATTGAAACTGTTAAATAATTTTGTAACTTAGGTTCATTTTAAAACTCGAAGCCTCTATTTTCTATTTTCGATACGTCGTTAAGTTTCCTTCTTGAACAGTTTTTACAATGTAAAATTATATTATCGTGCAGGGTATCGAGTGGGTAAAAATGAAGGCGCTAGAAATTGTCATAATCTGAAAACCCGTCGAAAATGTTTGAATGTTCAAATATTAATGAGATTGCACGTGCAATCGCTGTATTTGTTTCAAAATTAGAAAGTTCGAATAATTTCGGAAAGGTTGAAAATTTTTTAAGAGAGCGTGAGAAAAAATTTTACTATCTACGATTAACGCTGAATATTAAGAACGGAAAATAAAGATGAAGATTTTAAAACGGGAGTGTACATCTCTCTTGATGACTGAACCTACTTCTCTAATTGTAAGTAACATCTTTCTTCAGTTTTTCCATATCAGCGATTCCCCTTAATTCTCTCTTTTCCTAGAAATTTTCAGTTTCTCCTCTTTTGTTTCATTACCTTCAAAGTTCTTCCCTTCGCTCCGGCGCAGCTTCGAAAGTGCATATTTAACGTCGAGGCTCGCGCAAGTAACGAGCAGATTTCGCCCTTCTCCCAATTTTCCTGCCCTATTTTTGCGTGTCTCTCTTTATGTCTGTTTCTATCGTCGTTTTTCCTCTCTTATCCCCATTCAATGTCAGCAACCTTTCCATCACCAATCTCACCTCAGACCGAATTTCTCCGTCTTTATCCTACGACAGTCTGTTTGTTCGATTATATTAATCATCCTGCTGTTGAACCTGCAGTGAATCATATATAAAATTAGGAAAATGGATATATTTCTCTGGCAAATTTTCAATCGGAGTAATACAACATTCTTTATATAATTTTTGTATTTTGTAGATATATATCGATAAAACATAGTGCCATCTTGACTTTTTCATGAAAAGAAGAAAAATTTCTCTTCATATTGCAATTTATATTTTTATATTTTGTATATATATATATATATATATATGTATATATTTTTATATATATTTTTTATATTAATAAAATATAGTATAAAGGTATATAGTATAAAGGTAACCTTGACTTTTTAACGAAAAGGAGAAAAATTTCTCTTCACATTGCAATTTATATTTTTTGTATTTTATATACATATATATTTTTTATATTAATAAAACATAGTATCAAGATAATCTTGACTTTTTAACGAAAATAAGAAAAATTTCTCTTTACATTGCAATTTATATTTTTTGTATTTTATATACATATATATTTTTTATATTAATAAAACATAGTATCAAGGTAACATTGACTTTTTAACGAAAAGGAGAAAAATTTCTCTTCACATTGCAATTTATATTTTTTGTATTTTATATACATATATATTTTTTATATTAATAAAACATAGTATCAAGGTAACCTTGACTTTTTAACGAAAAGGAGAAAAATTTCTCTTCACATTGCAATTTATATTTTTTGTATTTTATATACATATATATTTTTTATATTAATAAAACATAGTATCAAGGTAATCTTGACTTTTTAACGAAAATAAGAAAAATTTCTCTTTACATTGCAATTTATATTTTTTGTATTTTATATACATATATATTTTTTATATTAATAAAACATAGTATCAAGGTAATCTTGACTTTTTAACGAAAATAAGAAAAATTTCTCTTTACATTGCAATTTATATTTTTTGTATTTTATATACATATATATTTTTTATATTAATAAAACATAGTATCAAGGTAACCTTGACTTTTTAACGAAAAGGAGAAAAATTTCTCTTCACATTGCAATTTATATTTTTTGTATTTTATATACATATATATTTTTTATATTAATAAAACATAGTATCAAGGTAACATTGACTTTTCAACCCCTTGCGCTGGCAACTGGTTCGCGGACCATAACGAGTGACCGAACCGTATATACAATAATTCGTCGCTTTCTTTTTCTTTTGAACTCATCGGTATGATGTCACTGGATAGAAATGATCAAGAAGTACTAAACTTATCATTTTTGCCTGGGGTTATACTTAAATATACTTAAAACTGACTTAAAATATTGTAATTTTGGGACGAAAAAATGCGTGGCACGTCATTCCAGCGGCGAGAGATTAATGAAAAAAAAAAAAAAAAAAAAGGAAAGAAAAATTCCTCTTCGCATCGCAACTCACGTTCCAATTGAAAATGAAATTAACCTTCGTTTGACACGTTCTCTTTGTCAGATCGTCGAGAGTCCGTCTGACAAATCGTCCGACGAATACTTTCGTTCGCCATAAATAATTCAAACTGCATGGAAAATCGAGTCGCAATCGGACGATATTTCTGAAAGCGCTGTTTAAGAATTGGTCATTGATTTTCATTAAGTTGTCGGGGCGAATGGTAGAAAAAGATGGCGGCGCTGATAGGAAACCGTGGCTTGACGAGCCGAGGCGAAACGCCGAGGGATTCGCTTGCTTCCTGTGCTGTTCTCCTCCTTTTCTCGTCCGCTCGCCCCGTCGTCGCTACACGGACGTTTGTAATTTTAATTATTTCATTAGTGGAAATCCTTCGAATATACAAAGGAGATACAGAGAGTAGAAGGTGAACTGCTGTTGTTCCTCTAGCTCAAGAGAATTCGTCGACGTCGTCGCCGCCATTGTAAATCGGCTCTATTTTTCTTACAGAGACCAGTTCCATCCCCCTTTATCGCCGACTTCTTACCGACTTCTTCCTTTATCTTCGCAGATTTGTCGCCGCCCGGGCAACTTTACTTTCCTAACAGTTGACTTCCCGCCCGATTTCATCCACGATGATTGGTACAAATCGCGGTATATTCAAATATCGGGGAAGGGGAGAATACTTGTCAAAAATTGATAGTTCACAGGCATAATTTGATTTGATCTGTCGACACGTTGACACGGTGAAAGCGCGAAAATAAGTATTACAGACGCACAAAATTTTCGTATACAATGCGCAACGTAGAAACAAACAATTGAAATAAATAAATTAAAAGTTTTAATGAAATCGTCGAACTGAATCGAGTGATACTTGATATAAAGTCACGTAGAGATAAAACTTGTAACACCTGGACTCCATCTTTCAAAACTCTGTTCACAAAAATATAAAATCCGCTACCTGACGTTGAACAAACAGAAATCACGACTCTGAAAAACATTCCTGTCAGCCATTCTGAACGTGAAAGAGTGGACTTGGCAACTTTCACAAAGTACTACGTTTATTTTTATGTATTTTCGTGAAATGTGACATTATCGACATTGTCGACATTATTCGAGCAACAAACTGCGTAAATTACCAAATCTTGGAAGATGTCTGTCAGTTCGTCGTGGCGATCGATGATTATTACGGCGGATCGTACGACAGGTGACTGACAATCAGCAAGATGCGATTTATTAGATTCTCTAAATCGACGATGAAGCGGAACTACCGCGCTATGATGATGCTTATCGTAGTGATAGCGGCAGATGCGCGGCTGTCGCGATATTAGCCCGTAATAAACCACGACGTAGATAATCAAATACACGACACGTAACAAGGGCCAAGCACCTACCTCCACGTACAAACGGGTCGCGCGTGGTGCACTGGTAATTTAGGTACCATTGGTTTGGTCAATAGCCAATTCCTATTTGGCTTAGATCCAAGAGGTCAAACAAACCGGCCATGCCGCTTCCAGGGCTAAAGATTAAAGCTTAGAAATCCCTCGTGCTTCGACGTTCGTTCCTCAGGTTTCGACAATCCTTTATTCTTACCTGCCACTTCCCCATGCGTAAACATCCTCGCCTCCTTCCTTCCGTCCTTCAACCACTCGCGCTGGAATGACGTGCCACGCACGTCGAGAACTTGCTGTATTTTCTCAGTTTTTAAATGTATGTGTTTAAGAGGGGGCAGGACAGTTTGAACGGGCCTAAGGATTACGAATACTTTGGAGGGCTAAAAAAGAGAGAGCTTTTGCAGTTTATTTTAACACATTGTGATCTGTGAAAAGCAACGTTAAAGAAGAGAAAAAGAGGGCCAAAGGAAAAGCATAGGATTAGCAATAAAAAGGCGAAAGAAAGTTCGGAAATAAACGGTACTCTCTAGGTGACTGACGATCCAACATTTTCATTTTTGTGAAAATGATGAAAAGCCATTTGTTTTTGATGTATCGAATTTACGCCAAAAATTTCTACGGTTTTTGTTTATGTTTCTCGAAATTGTTGAAAATTAAAAAATATCCGATCGTCAATCGCTGGTAAATATTACACGAAAGATACCAACCAAGTTTCACAGTAATCGATTGAAAAACCTGGTTTCGAGGAAAACGCGTTTAAAGTTTCAGAACGTCATTTTTCATATGTACTTCCTTTACTTACTTTTTTATACTTATATATCGCCGCTCACAATTCTTACAGTTCACAACTAAATTGAATCCAAGTACCAATACGGTAAATTATTTATGATATTGTAAAATTATACGAATCACTAGTAAATAAATTACTGTTTCACTTGCGGAGAAGGTTAAAATTTAGTACACACATCGCATACGTGCAAGTAGGTTAATTACACGTAGGATATTAGGCGACCACCTAATGACAGGTCTCTCACAAAGTAATTCTATAGATGAAAACAAAACGAAAAGAGTCGCGAAATTGTGTTTTAAGCTTCTCCTTTTCTAGTTATGAACATCTAAAAAGTAGACCAAAATATCCCTGAAGCCTGGCAAACCTCTGTGCATTAGACGTTGTAGGCTAGGTCAGGAAACGACGGTATAGTCATCGTCAAAATGCAATGGCGTAATAGAAATATATTTTCGTGCAACTTGGAAACGAAAATTTTAACAATATTAAACGACATCGGGGTTGAACTCGGGGAAGAATTCAAGAAATTCTGAGACTTTGCGAATTTTCCTCGTTTTCGTGGTATATTCAAAGTTTCAATTCGACGAAAAGAAGTTTTAAGAGCACATTGTGAAGCGAGAGCCTCGATCTTCAAATCCGTACTGGATTCAGACGTGAAAAAATTTGTTCATTTTTTCTTAACAAACGTTTGAACTTAAACAGAGTGTCTTTACTTTTCTACCAGCTTACATAAGGAAACATGAAGAAAAATGAATGCAGGATGGTGAAAGTATAAAATTATAACAGTTTGAGTATTGTCAATTTTTTGAAACTTTAGTTGGAAATTTAATTAACTAAGTTTATAAATTAAAAATTTACCTACTCAAAATTCACTATATGAGATTTTCAAGTAGAAAAGTTTAAACGTATAAATTTAACTATAGTGTATACAATGTGTACACAATATAATTATTCGCAAAGTATCTTACTACAAATATCCATGAAAATAATGTATAACAAAACATGAATCACATCAACCTAACGTCATCATAACGTTAAGAATATGGGAATATAAAAAGTCAGACACATTTTCTCGTAAAGCTTAATATTAAAAGGTGACCGTCCATTATAAGAAACACAGTATTTCATCACAAAATATCATAATGCATCACAATCGATTGTGTATACTGTTTCATTATAGTTACAATATTCTACGAAATTACATTCCACCTGCAAATTTCTTCGTTATAAAATATTCAAATAAATATAAAATAATATATTCTATAATTTTATATTATAAAAGAATATAATATAAAATAAAATATTCAAATTTTAAATAAAATATAAAATATTCAAAATAAATAAAATATAAAGTAAAATATTCAATATGAATATGAATATAAAATATATTTTTATGTTCGATGCAATATAATATCAATAAGTTGCATGACACTTTGCAAACAATTTTGCAAGATCTATCTTCTGTTACAAGAACACATTCGTCGTACGTGAGCAATTTTGCACGATTACGTATACATATGCATTTACAGATTACTTTTATAGCCTGCGTGTTGAAAGAGACATTAACGTCTGTGGATTTCTTCGAGTAGGTGGCCCTGGCGCTTGATTTTCCCGATAAGATCATACAGGCGTCGAAATTCTCCACCACTGTTCTTACGAACTGAAGTTTTCAGCCATGCATCGCTGCTTTTTAGCGACGACTATACCATCGTCCCGTGACCTGCCCTACAGCAGCGAGGCCAATGCACAGAGGTTTGCCGTGCCTCTGAGATATTTTGGCCGGTTTTTGAAATGTTTATAAGTCCCGGGAAAGCGTAAAATGTGATTTCGCGATTCTTGATTCTCCCATTGTTTTGATACTCTTATCGTGCAGAATTGTTGTACTCCTGGAAATCGACGTAGCCGAGAAAATAAAATTCAATGTGAAAAATTTCTATGACAATAAAAATAACAAATTATCGATAAATTTTTCGAATTATTGGTAATGATTTCGACAGATCGTAAGAACGAGTTGATTTAAAATTCTTTTAATATTTCATGCATACGCGTTAACTACTAAAATTAATTAGCTAGGCAAGAGAATATATCTCGTTACATGGATTACCAATAATCCGCCCGTATCAGTTTATCGTTCATTTCCGAAAGAATATTTCTCAATGTCACTCGAGTATTAAATATACGCTCGACAGCAAAATTAAAACGTCTAACTGCGTCTTCGGTTTAACCACGTTGCGCTGGCAACTGATTGCGGACCATAACGAGTGACCAAAAACCGTATAAAATAATTCGTCGCTTTCTTTTTGAACTCGTCGGTACGATATCACTGAATAGAAATTACTGAGAAGTAATAAATTTATTATTTGTTTTGCCTATTTTGTTTTAGCTGAATATAGTTAAAACTGAGGAAATATTACAATTTTGGAACAAGAAATTCTCGACGTGCGTGGCACGTCATTCCAGCGCAAGAGGTTGAACTTCCAAATACTCTAAAAACGCACTCTGTCCGCAATGTGTCATTTTCTACAGAATTTTTAAAAATATTTATAGACTTTTAAACAATTTTCGCAGATTTTTGAAAATATTGCAAAAAAGTTAGGCATGCTTTTTCGATCCGTTGTACGTACGTAAATGATCAAATAAAGTCAGTGAGTGATCGTCGCAAGCAATGAACGAGCTGTTAACCACGTTGCGCTGGCAACTGATTGCGGACCATAACGAGTGACCAAAACCGTATAAAATAATTCGTCGCTTTCTTTTTGTACTCGTCAATATGATATGATATCATTGGATCGAAATTATTGAGAAGTAATAAATTTATTATTTGTTTTACCTATTTTGTTTCACTTGAATATACTTAAAACTGAGGAAATATGACAATTTTGGAACAAAAAATTCTCGACGCGCGTGACTCAACGAGGGATTAACCAATCGATTAAAATGATCATCAAATTCCTCGACTCGACAATTACAGTATATAATAAAATTGAATGAAGACGAGAATCACTAACGTTCCGACAGATCAGAGTGCTCGTTCACCCAATGTACGAAAGCTATGAAATCGAACGCTCGATTCTCGATCGATTTTCGATCGCCGCCATTCAGGCTTCAAATCATAAAACACCCGGCGCGTACCACGTCGCTCTTGCAATAGCAATAACCCGGACGGTAACAGTGTTCGATCATTTTTATCACTTTCAAAATCATCATCCCCGGCGCCGTAACGATTTTGTATTACTCGCCGCGTCCAGTCATGGAATTTTTAAAGGTTCGTTCAACTACGGCAGCATCGAGAGCGAAACTAGATCAACTGCAATTCCCAATCAAATTGAATAATTTTTCTATCTAAAGCAGAGAATAGCGAGCGTAAAACATTCAATGAAAGATTTATGTTATTTATGTCTGGCCCATTCGTTTGTCCCGTGCGGAGCAGAAAAAATTTTGCTCCACTTTCCCCAATGACTGTCTCATTAATCATGGAGGAGGAACTTTTTTGCTTGAACCCACACACACACACACACACACACACACACACACACACACACACACACACACACACGTGAGGAACATGTCGTCAAGCACCAATTGATACATCAATTGAACGAGTAGCGATGAACAACGTTCGGTCAAGCTCGCGTGATCGGTCAGTGACAGATCAAAGGAATAATTGCGATCGCCTGGCCACTCAGCCGATGAAACTTTAAATTTTTATATTAACGACCGAGCTATCGATATCGTCGAATTACATTCGAAGTTTCTCTCATATAGAAAAATAAAACCGCAATGAACGCGATTCTGTTGGATTGTTAACGTTATAAAAACGCAATGATTAATAGGGAATTTGGACCATGACTCGAGTTAAAATTGAGACAAAGTAAATTATGCAATTGTCTCTTTAATTATTAAGTAAATAATTATAACAATATTGTAATGTATAATATTATTAAATAATTATAAATAATATTATAATGTTATGATTACACCTAATTAACTTACTTTTATTTCAATTGAACTCATCGCTGAATTTTAAGAAACTATGTCAAAAAGAAACAGCTTTTTGTTATTTTACTGTTCCACTTTCTCAGCATACTGTATACTTTATTGTTCTGCAAGTTTATAAATTTAAGTTTATAAATCAAGCTTATAAATTTGTGCGAGATATTATTTTTCAATTCGATTCCTATTTTAGTGTACATGTAAGAAATTAACATTAACAATTGTACGATATATCTAACTAAAAAAAGAAAACAAAGAATCAGCTAAAGATTATATTCTATCGAGCTCTGCCTACTGGAACTTCTATCATTCGAAAAAAAAAATTGTTACACTTTTATTAACGTGCAACGTGGACCCTCAGTGTCAATTCAAAATACACCTAATAGATTCAAGAACTTTCGTATCCAAGATCAACGTACATAGTTTCGTCTTTGTTATTAATTAAAATTTCCAGAGAGGGGAGACGGGAGAAAACGTGGAAAATCAAACGACCTATTAATAAATAGTAAAACGAGAAGTTCAGCAAGGAGAGAGCTCTTCCGTGGCTATTAGTAGATTAACCGCGAAAGATCTTTCAGTTCATAATCATATTTCCGTGCACTTCCTTCTTGCGATACTCTCCTCTTTCCCTTTTTCTTTTCCCTTCTTCTTCCTCTTTTCTTCTTCTTTTTTTTTTTTTTTTAATTTTATTTTTATTCCCATTTATTCCCAGATCTTTTAGCTCTAGCATGACGTAAGTCCTTAGTGCCCCAGTTTTCAAACTGCCAGAGAATATATTTGCAAGAGTTGTACTATCGACCGTTGGTACTTGTTCTCATTTTCATCTTTGTTCTCTTCGTTTCCTGTCTTGCCTCTAGATTTTGAATCACGGCGAAGCACGGGCGCGTCGCGGACGTACCATAATGCTCGATGGCATGTTCGGGGATCTGGCAAATGGAAAAGCCCCCTCGAATTTGAAACATCCTATCGGCGCGTCAAGTGTTTTTCATCTTATCGGAACAGACGAGATATGACTTCATAGTTTAACGTGGCTGAGACAATGCGCCGGTTTTGGCGAAGAGTCATTGTACGCGAGGTATGACACAGTCAGACGTGCGAAGAAGACACGTTAAAGTTGTGAAAAATAATTAAACATGCATTTCTTGCAAATCTGCAACTGCGTAATTAAAAAATAATAATCATGAAACTTTTGCTAATATTTAGGATGAATTATTGTGGAGAAATTTTTAACATTTGTGTGGAGTGTTTCGTAAAATTTATTAGATGTGAATTGAGATGCTTGGTACTCCTTTGTTGATACAAAATCGTTATAAAGATTAGATATATCTGACGAAACTAATACTAGTTTCAATTTATGATCTTTACTACGATGTGTGATTTTTATGTATCAACATCACAAAATTGTAATAAAGATTACATATATATATAAATAATAAAGAAATTAATATTAATAATATCTCTACTATAAATCTAAAAATCACCAATTTCGAATAAAAAATGTCAAACAATTTTATACAATGTAACATTGTATTGAATAATTTTCTGAGACGTATGCTAGCAATTCTCGGAATGAGTATCATTCAGTATGAACATTCTTTCTTTTGGATCGTCACGTTAACATCTGTTAACGCTAGAACTGCCAACAAATTTATCATTTCCAATAGATTCTACCTCCAACACTTCCAATAGAAAAAACTTTACAGTACGATAGAGCGCACAGACTTTCAAACACCATCATTAAATATACGATTCTATAAAATCTCTAACAAAAATTGTAAAAAATTGGTCATGCTCGTTCGGTAGTTCCGAATTTTTTATCCCAAAGTTGCAACATTTTCTCAGTTTTAAGTATATTAATTTCAGTTTTAATTTTATTATATTTCATATAATATAATTAATTTATAATATAATCTCAGTTTTAATTATATTGTACTTAATATAATATAATTAATTAATTTATATTTGATATAATGTAATTTTTTTATAATATAATCTTTAATTATTATATTTGATATAATATAATTAATTTATAATATAATCTCGGTTTTAATTATATTGTATTTAATATAATATAATTAATTTATATTTGATATAATATAATTAATTTATAATATAATCTCAGCTTTAATTATTATATTTGATACAATTAATTAATGTATAATATAATCTCAGTTTTAATTATATTGTACTTAATATAATATAATTAATTTATAATATAATCTCAGTTTTAATTATATTGTACTTAATATAATATAATTAATTTATAATATAATCTCAGTTTTAATTATATTGTATTTAATATAATATAATTAATTTATAATATAACCTCAGTTTTAATTATATTGTATTTAATATAATATAATTAATTTATATTTGATATAATATAATTAATTTATAATATAATCTCAGTTTTAATTATTATATTTGATATAATGTAATTAATGTATAATATAATCTCAGTTTTAATTATATTCTACTTAATATAATATAATTAATTTATAATATAATCTCAGTTTTAATTATATTGTACTTAATATAATAGAATTAATTTATAATATAACCTCAGTTTTAATTATATTTAAATGTAACCCAGGCGAAACAAGTGATAAGTCTGTTACTTCTTAATCATTTCTAATCCAGTGACATCGTACCGACGAGTTCGAAAAGCAAACGAAAGCGACGAATTATCGTACACGGTTCGGTCACTCGTTATGGTCCGCGAACCAGTTGCCAGGGCAAATGGTTAATCACTGCCAGTCTTCCGTAACCAAAAAAAAAAAAAAAAATATCATCCATTTTACTCTCACCACGTCGTCACACCATGCGTCTATCGAAAATTTCACGTGAATATTTAAAATTTACCTTCGATCCAGAGGAATAATTCGTGTTACACGTATAACGCGATGAAAGATTCGACGACCAAAAGAAAACGGTGTCTTTCCCTTTTGGCGACGGAACGAAATAGGGAAAGAAGCCTGTCCTCGCCTGATTTATAGCGAGTCGCGTTTAATTATGTCTATGGATCTGTAAGAGGGTTGGTAGGAGAGCGGTAGTGGCATGATCGGCGGCCCGGAGTATACCCCAGAGGCCCGTAGCTAGCTTTATAATGCACGACACAATGTCTCACGGTAGTGACTCAGCGACCAGCTGTCTGTCCTTAGCTTATTAAAGCACACATGCTGCCGCTTGTAACGTCATAAATACTAAATGCCGAGCGAAAGGAAAAGAAAAAAATATTCTTAATTACTCGACGACGATGCGAGAACGAGCACTTGCGGAATCACTCGTAAGTTAACAATTAGCATCGATCATCCGTGTGAAATTAATTTATTGGATTTATGGATTGTGCCGTTGATAGATTGTTGAACTCTTCTATTGGAGATTGTCGAGTGTTGTGAATGAAATCATCCGTAAATCATACAGATAGCGATTATTCAGTTTACGCAGGCGTCGCAATTTTAATTGCAAATAAATTATTAATATCCCGCGGTCGATTCAATCAAAAAACAGACTCTCACTGTTGAAAATAAATGACAAGGTGACAAAATAATAAAATGAAAGTATCGCCTAAACTGTTCGTCTGTTTCCTAAGATAAGTTAGTCTCCGTTTTCACAAAACTTCACTTTTGACGCTTGTTCATTTCTACTCTTCGATCCTTCTTGGAATATCTGTCCTTTATGGTAGAAAGATACAGTTATAATAAATATTGAACGAGCACGTCAACTCAGTTAGCGAGTTAGTGGCCGTCTTATTCTCTTCGATAGTTCACCCAGTCTTGAATAGCCCACGTGCACCCACCCACCGAACTGTCTCGAAAGTCAACAGGGTGGGATTGCCCATTGGGCCAGGCCCAAGAGGGAAATTCTGTACCCACTGATTGCTGATACACTAATGTATTTACTGAGCTACGGGTTTATGACACGTGCAGAAGTGAGGATCTAGCTCTCATCTGGCCCACAGGCCAGAGTTGAATTCTCAGTGGCCATAAATTATTTCCTGGCCAACCACAGATACGTAATCAAGCTTTTCGATTCTTAATCTACTGTGCTGTCGAGAATTTTTTGTTTCAATTGTTGTAACATCTTCACAGTATATCTGAATGAAACAAAACAAGCGAGACAAATAATAAATTTATCACACCGACGAGTTATCGAGAAGATAGCAACGAATTATTGTATTTGCATGGTTCGGTCACTCGTTATGGTCCGCAATCAGTTGCCAGTGCCAAGGGTTTAAAGAACTTTCACACGTTCCCATTGGAACGTAACATAATATCGATAGTAACGTGTGTCGACAACGTGTAAAAGTAATGTTCTTGAAAAATTCAACTTTACTAATCGCACTAAATTAATTTTCACATCACAGTTAATTTTTTACCACTCGCTTTACTAATCGCGCTAAAAATAATTTTCAATTACTGTCATATACTATCAGACAAATTAAGAAAACAGAAAAGATCATTTATGAACAATGTGAAGCTGCAATTAATAAATTGCAACGCCACTCTCTTCAGCAGAGAGTAGGATATGAAATTGAGTATCTATTTCGATGAATATATGTATAAGTTTTCAACACATATGTATAAGTTTCGAGAACATATGTGTAAGTTTTCATATGTGTATAAGTTTTGAGAACAGCAGTGCACTATTCGTGAAACAGATCCGTCTTTCGTAATACAGCATAAATTTATGTTTGCATTGCAGAAAAATGTAAATTCGCCTATTCGCTTCCTCCAGCTAGCTAGGGTATGATTGAAATTCATTGAAAATCCCCTGGCGAACGCGATTTTCTTCCAAGATAGTTTCATAGCAGAGAACGAACGGCGTTTGTTCCACGGCATACAAAGCATTTTGTCATTCATTGTGTAACGCGCGCACACAGAACAGTGCAAAGAACAATCGCCGATATTAAAATAAAACAGCTGGGAAATGATGAAACAAAGTGATATATTACTTTTATTTTCCAGCTGTTTTATTAGTATACCTTGTTATTGCTCCCGAGTAAGAATTCCTTTCGAATTCGATTTGAAACGAAATCGGATTACGCGCACGTTGCTGAATTGATCGGCGCTGTATCGTTTATAATTAACAGTTACCACGTTTCGAATCTACGTTGTTCCTTTCCTCAGCTATACGATATTTTTAATTTCCGACGAAAATACGTTTCGTGTTAATGTCAGTCAATTCTTCTGCATGTCAATTGAAATTGAGATGCAATTTTGCCAAGGAATTTTTGAACTTTTGCAAAGTAATTTTCACATTTTTGTACACAATTCGCGGGGGGAAAAAATGCCCGAATGCATTTCGCCCAGAAATTTTGTTTATTTTATTTCGTTCATTTCCTGTTCTTTTTTTTTCACATCATTTCATTTTCATTCTACGAAAAAGTCAATTACGAATCGTTCATTTATTTTCATACAGCCTGCTTTTTAGCCCTTGCTAAATTGGAAATTGGGTCCATCATGACGCAAAATAAGACTATAAATTATTATTTCTTTGTTAGTAACGTGGACTGAAAGACTTTCTTCGTATCATCAATTAACATATAGTAAATATCGTAATATGCGAGCTCAAGATTAAAATAATTAAATTAACTTAGAATTTTTATTAAAAAGTAATTATTAAAAGATAAATATTAATGTTAAAATAATTAAACTAACTTAAAACTTTTACTCACTTTTGTACTCACTTTTCTGCAAATATGTCGAACAAATTTCACCCAAGAGTTAAATATTCTAAATATACAAATAAAAATTTTAGTGTAATAGGTTATTTTGATTTCATTACATTTATTGTCTTCATTCTTATCGTAATTCATATTTAATTACAAATTACTTCAAAATAAAAAATCACTATTATTTTCATTTCGACGCATATTCTTGTACTATGGCTTGATTTCTACAAGAATATCAAACTGCTTCCTGCCTTCCTTTAGATCGAGATATCATGTACATGTAGATATATAATATACTACCTATACGTTCACATACGTTGTGGTTCTTCTACTGAAGTATTTCTCGTACGAAGAATTCCCGAATAGTCTCTTATTAACAAAATATTCTTCTGTACAATTTTGTAGAAACGTTTACAAATATTACGACTTGTTATGAGAATTTTGGAGAATATCTGAAATACCATAATTTTCGTTGATATAAAATTGCATTACTGAAAAATGCGAAAATATTTTTATTATGAAATGAAAATGTAAATAATCAATGAAAAATAAAAAAATTCTCTCATAAAAAGTACATAAAAATTGCCTTACAAATAGATTGAAATATTTATTTAACTTCACCGATCTAATATTTAAATATGAAATATGAAAAACTTCCTTTCTCAGATATAACGTAACTAGGTTTTCGTGTATTTTAAAAATTTTTATGAAACCAGCTAAAGAAATGAAATTTAAATAGAAATTTCTTTTTCTATCACTGAATACTATACTTCTATTTCTGATATTTTATATATATTTGTATATTGTACGTATTCTCTGCGTTTTGGTTAATTTCAAAATTAAATTAAACTGTAAAATTTGCATCAACGAGATTCAAAAAGCAAGGAACAAGGAAAAGCTTCTAATACGATAGAGAGCACAAGCTTCTCTTTAATACATTTTACAAAATCTTCAATCTCCAATCTCAAATCTCGAATTTCACGAAATCCAGTTTCTCAAAAATACTTGTGAATCCATAAATTTTCATTTAAAAAATTACGAATTGATCATTTTGACCATATTGGTAATTTTACTATTTACTATTAAAATTTAATAGTTCAGCAGTCATTTATTAGTAGCTCCAGCGTCTAAATTTAAATTAAAACTTTTGTCAGTACATTTCACGAGAAATTATTCCAATTTCTAACATCTATAAATCTGCAAATATTTCCACGAGAAATCATGAACTGGTCATTTTCACCATATTGGTCATTCCAGCGTTATAAATTTCCCAGAAAATCCGCGGACTGCGTCGTAAGAACTTCTTCTAAATTCTCAACAATCGTTTCTCATTTTATATTAATCCAACCAGGCAAGCCTCGTCGTTCGCCTCTCTGAATTTCACGCATCAGAGTTTTCATTCCGCGAGCAGAGAAACACTGATGAGAAAGAACGTCGAATGGCCCGGCCCGATTAAATACTTAAGGATTCTAAAATGAATGCAAATATCGGATGGCGAAGGCGTGACGGTTAGGATTGGTGGGGAAGCACGTTCTCTATTTTGCTGGGAAATCGCTCTGATCGTAGCCTGAACTGGGCTAGGAAGCAATCTCGCGAGACGACAGGATCGCACGAGTCGTTAACGAAATTCGTTAACGACATTCGTGCGTTCGAGCGAAATGAGGTTGGGTAGTTTAATCGAACGATCTCTTCTCGGATGTTTTCCTTTTCCGTTCCCTTTTTCCTCCGCCAAGATGAAAATCGAATGAATCAGGCCATGGTCTCCGCGTTCGTCCGTTTTGGTAATTACTCGTCCGTTGTCTCATTGTTTGACTAGTTAGCGCTCCTCGATATAAATTAATCCCAGTGATAACCAACAAACTGAAGCCTTCAATTTGTACGTTTATCATTTATGTATTTAACATCTTCGTTATTTAATAAATATAAAAATTACATTATTATATATTATATTATATATATTTATATATATTTATTTACATATATATTACATTATATATATTACTTAATATATATAATAATATAATAATATATATTATTTAATATATGTAAATTAATCCCTGAGATAACTAACAAACTGAAGCCTTCAATTTGTACGTTTATCATTTATGTATTTAACATCTTCGTTATTTAATAAATATAAAAATTACATTATTATATATTATATTATATATATTTATATATATTTATTTACATATATATTACATTATATATATTACTTAATATATATAATAATATAATAATATATATTATTTAATATATGTAAATTAATCCCTGAGATAACTAACAAACTGAAGCCTTCAATTTGTACGTTTATCATTTATGTATTTAACATCTTCGTTATTTAATAAATATAAAAATTACATTATTATATATTATATTATATATATTTATATATATTTATTTACATATATATTACATTATATATATTACTTAATATATATAATAATATAATAATATATATTATTTAATATATGTAAATTAATCCCTGAGATAACTAACAAACTGAAGCCTTCAATTTGTACGTTTATCATTTATGTATTTAACATCTTCGTTATTTAATAAATATAAAAATTACATTATTATATATTATATTATATATATTTATATATATTTATTTACATATATATTACATTATATATATTACTTAATATATATAATAATATAATAATATATATTATTTAATATATGTAAATTAGTCCCTGAGATAACTAACAAACTGAAGCCTTCAATTTGTACGTTTATCATTTATGTATTTAACATCTTCGTTATTTAATAAATATATAAATTACATTATTATATATTATATTGTATATATTTATATTATTTACATATATATTACATTATATATATTATTTAATATATATAATAATATAATAATATATATTATTTAATATATGTAAATTAATGCCAGAGATAACTAACAAACTGAAGCCTTCAATTTGTACGTTTATCATTTGTGTATTTAACATCTTCGTTATTTAATAAATATATAAATTACATTATTATGTATTATATTATATATATTTATATACATTTATTTACATATATATTACATTATATATATTATTTAATATATATAATAATATAATAATATGTATTATTTAATATATGTAAATTAATGCCAGAGATAACTAACAAACTGAAGTTTTCAGTTTGTACGTTTATCATTTATATATTTAATATCTTCATTATTTAATATATGTAAATTACATTATTATATATTATATTATATATATTTATATTATTTATATATACAAACTATATTATATACATTATTTAATATATATAATAATATAATAATATATATATTAATATTATTATATAATATTAAATATATATTAATATTATTATGACATATATATATATATTTGTTAATATATGTAAATTAATCCCAGAGATAATTAACAAACTGAAGGTTTCAGTTTGTACGTTTATCTTTTATATATTTAATATATATAAATTACATTATTACATATTATATATTATATTATATATATTTATATATAAACTACATTATATACATTATTTAATATATATAATAATATATATTATTAATATTATTATAATATATATATTATTTAATATATGTAAATTAATCCCTGAGATAACTAACAAACTGAAGTCTTCAGTTTGTACATTTATCATTTATACATTTAATATCGTCGTTATTTAATATATATATAAAAATATATATATTATTTAATATATATAAATTAGTCCCAAAGGTAACAAACTAAAATCTTCAGTTTGTACGTTTATCATTTATATATTTAATATCTTCGTTATTTATATCGTTGCTCGACGAATTTGCTCGTGATTGTTATAACATTTTGCTCATGACTCGGCGCAAAAGATATTGCAGAATTTGAAATTATTGATTGAACGTGTTAGTTAATATAAGAAAAGAATCGATAGTACGTAAAACATTGTGTTCCAGGTGTAAATTAAAACGCGAAGTGTGATGATAATATTTTATTAATTAAATACGGTGAGATCATAAGTAATCAATACGCAAAAGTTTGATAAAAGAAAAGTTTCTGAGAGTATTATATATAAACGTGTACATTTTCTAGACAGATATTTTAATAGTTTTCTAACAGATAACGAAACGATTGTAATTGTTTTCGTAAAGTACATTGCCGTCTACATCTGTAGAGAAATTTTCCATAATTTCTGTCATTGATTATTTATTTGAATTCTCGCTTACGATACATTGCATTTGTGTAACTTTACATAGAATTAGAGATTCATTAGATTTACCAACTCTGACTGATCGAATCCGCTTTAATCCTTTTTAATCACACTTTCAACAGAGTGCCTGTCTAACGCAGTGTCTTGAATTGTAAAACTGTACTTGTTGCTCGACAATTTACAAATCGCGCGAGCAACAACGTTACTCACATAAATTTCCCCTGCGAGTGAAACGAAAAACGAGCATTCGCAGACACACACGGTGTAAGGATCGCCGGAATATCGATCGGCGCTTTAACTCTCCTCTCTAATCTCTCAATATAGACCGCGCGATACTGTTCTACGATATTAACAAAATGAAAATTTTCAAGTGTTCCTTATCGCGGATCTCCTACGGTCTTCCACCATTTTTCGCGTCGGTTCACTCGAGATATCAGCTTTAAAGGTCTAGATTCGTAAGCTGACGATAGCTCGTTTCCGTCTCTCCCTGAATATTTCACCACCAATCTCATTGTTCGACTTTATTTCTTTCAGAGCCCGTACTAATCAATAGACATTCTACGCATATACAGCCGGCGAGATTTCATATCGGATTTTCGCACGTGCTTTAGAAAGCTGAGGTTGAAATGAGAGAGAAGAATGAACCGGCCAGGTGATTCATGCACCTTTGAGAAATGAAAAATCGCAGAAATACGAAGAAAACGGTTGTAATGTGCACAAAATATATGATAAACTTATTGTCAAGATATTAGATATTATTATATGCACGTTTGAATGTTGTGAGCATTTAGTATAGTCTCTTTTGCAGATTCAAAATTACGAAAATAATGTAATATGTTATTGCATTAAATATATTATGTTATTGTTATTAAATATATATTATACATATTATATTGTAATATAATGTAATTTGTATTTATCATATTAATATTATATTATACCATAATATATTATTATATATTACATATTGTATTATTATATTATTATATGATAATTTATCACATTAATAACTACAATATATAATTAGGTATAAATTTATTACTATAGTTTGTATATTTTTAATTTATTCTAGTCTCTTTTGCAGATTCAAAATTGTGAAAATGATGCAATACATTATTGCACTAAATAATATATATTATACATGTTATATTATAATATTATATAATGAAATATATATTTATCATATTAACTATAGTTATAAATTTCATACTGTATATTTCTGAAATTTTTAATTTATCATAATATATCGTTGTAATCGATATTGAGTTGAATTGGTACCGAGTGCTTAATATCGAGCGAATGCGGAACCAATCTCTACTTAGGTTCTGTCCCTTTAATTATAAATACAATAAAATTGCGACTAATATATTTAAACAACAAAACTATGACGAATACAGCGAAACTATGATATGTAAAAAATTTCGAGGACGAGTAAACATTTTCTCGATCATAGAGCGATACATTAAGCACCACTGGTCCCGTGCTATGAACCACCTATATTATTTGCTATGACCTAGGAACACGGTATCAAATCATAAACAAATATTCCGGTAACGAGAAGCAAACAGTGCGTTCATGGGACAGCTGAGATGGTACCTACGTAGTAATGGTAGGTAACCAAAAGGGATAAAAGACAAAAAGAATCAAGAACGGTGTACGAGTATGGTAAAACAGTAAATGAATATAAGCGATAAAAAAAATACACACACAAATGACAAAGCACACTGTGAATACGTAAAGATGGTGGCCAACAATGAAGCAAAATTAAGAGCAAAAGACCAAAAGAATGTTAGGAGAATAGAAAACTCACGTAACGTCGTATTTTCCATCGATTTTATATTGTTGAGCCTTATTGTCAGTATCATAATCTTTTCTTCTTTTTATTTCAATTTATTCGATTATGCTCAATGTTGCCTCATTGTTACGCTCATGAATAAATGATTATATTTATTTGTTGTATTATATTTTATTTTTATGTCATTATATTTATTTATTGTATTGTATTTTATTTTTATATCATTATATTTATTTATTGCATTATATTTTATTTTTATATTATTATATTTAATTGGTATATTTCACAATGTAGAAGAAAAAAATTAAAAAACTTGCAGTTGAAAGCAACGCCTTTTTTTTTTTTTTATTGGGAATTAATCTCCGGATAGAACATTTTTTGGATCGAAACGAAATGAACGATTTTGTGAATGAAAATAGATTGAATGAAAATGGAAAAAAATATCAGTTGCGATTGAAATGTAACAATATCAGTTACGTGGAAAATAAGTTCAGATACGCAATGGTTTCGGTTCGTGTTACACACAATGATGTTAAGGGTTAAAGTATAAACGTGTGATTAAAACATAATACTGCCTTACCCCACCGCGGAGTAAAATTGTTGATTTTTTACTATTATACAATGAAACACAACTACGTAATTACTACGTAAAACATAACTCTTCGTCGTATGTCTTTTTTTTTTTTTTTTTGTCTTACTCCACGTTTTGTCTTTAAATCCTTTTCCTCTATATACGCGCTGTATAACACATGTAAGTTAATATATGTAAGTATACGCATACCTGGAGAAACGAGTGTGTTTTTCCTCGACTCTGGCTAAAACAAATTTCGAAAACTCTGAAAACGCTGTTGAACGATGTATATTGTTTACAGAGTAATTTGTTCCGGAGAGAATTGACTTCTTGTCGCATTTACTAAACGAAAGGACGATGATTACGATTCGTGAGCGACGATTACGAGACGTGGATTGGAGAATGTTAAGGGAAAGCCTGTGGGGGGGGGGGAAATTGTTTTGAATTTAAGTAGGAGAGTGGAGGAGGAAGTATCAGAAAGGACGAAAGTAAAAACGGATAAGAACAGGAGCGGAGAAAGTACCGAGAAAGAAAAATTCAAGAGAGAACAGAATCCGTTCACGTTCGTGCTACATGTACCGTCTAGTTTACTGTATGTATCGTATGTGTAAGCATTTACTTCTAAGGCCGCGCAGAAGCGAGGGGAAAATTCTTGAATGTATGAAGATAAAAGAATAGGAAATTGAAAACGTCTACGAAAATTTGGGAGGGAGATGTTCCAGAGGAAAAACTTGGAACACAGCGACAGCGCTATAAACTG
Organism: Tetragonisca angustula; assembly: GCA_036937485.2. Lineage (NCBI taxonomy): Eukaryota > Metazoa > Arthropoda > Insecta > Hymenoptera > Apidae > Tetragonisca > Tetragonisca angustula. Next base: position 786,609 of record JAWNGG020000115.1, read on the forward strand.
ACAAATGAGTGTGTTTGTTCAATTTTCTTTCTCTGTATCTAGAAATTGATGATATGAGATAATAATGATGTATCATTGACTAAACATGGAATAGACTTGGTGTCTCAGAGTCTGAAATACCGACCAGAAAAAAAATCACTGGTTTTTTAGCGCACTTCATGCCTAAGCAACGATAGAGAACTCTGTAGCAAGTAAAATGATACAACGGACGAGTATAGAAAAAATTAAACTTGTCCAGTTGTCACAAACGAGTTAAAGAATTGTCGACTGATTTTTAGAAACGTAGAAAATAATTTAATTGTTACAAATGAATCACTGAAACTATGAAACGACACGTGGAAGTATAAGAATTCAATCACTGATTCAATTGTTAAATAATATACAAAAATGTCGTAGAAATGCATTGTTTTACGGTTTGAATTATGAAATGAGATCATTTTAAAATAATTAGATTATTTTACCTCTATGGCATTTCTAAACATTATTTAATACAACTTTCACAATTTGTCTATCACGATCAAACAATTAAATTAATTGTTTCATTCGATAATTCACGTCATTTTCCTTAAATACATATTGTCCAGTCTATTTAAGTTACTCAATGTATATACTTTTTAGTTAAACGAGAAAGAAAAAGAGTAGACAAAAATATTATAAATATTGTTTTAAATTTTTATACTAAACGTTCAATAAGTAAAATGAGTAAAATTTAAAACTGTTTCAGTTTTTGTTCAAGTAAATTAACACATATTAAATTGAAGGACACTTTGTCTTTTATATCCAATGGAGAATTATTTCGAGACAAAAATGATCGAGAGTAATGTAACGAGTATATAAGAAATCAAATAAAAAGAAAATGAGCAATTTTGAGAGAGATGTAGCTACAGACACATAACCAAAGTACGGTGCAAACTGGCAGGTCGCATACTCTTGCTTATTGTGTATACCTACGTGCATATACGCGCACGTATATATCTACATACATGCATATCAGCTGCATATTTTCGGCACTGCAGCTTGATATCGACATGCTACATGCCACACACGTGCAGCACACAAGCATACATGGTAAATACCATGTACCATACCATGAAATCGCATATCAGGCGCGCATCATAGAAAGGTATGTATTATACGTACTAGCCTTCACACAGATATATACGTTACATATAGATATAGATATATATATATATTTATATATATATATATATATATACATATACCTACTACGAACTTCTATATCACATATTCCACCAGCAATGCTAGTATCATTTGTAATCCACGCTCACATATTCCACGCGATCATGATCTGGATTCATACGAAGCGACTTATGTCCTTTGGTCGTCTATTTTTTTATGCAATTTAAAAACATTATCCATTGCGACATTCAATCCACGAAAATTTGAGTATTCTATTATTTTCATCATACACTACAATTTCTAATTTGATTGAGTGATCACTAATAAAAATTATAAATATGATGTTTGCGAAGCGTAAAGATTGTCAACGAATTCTTTTGGATTGTAAATGGAAAGAATCGAATAATTTTCTTTAAAGAATTATTCAGAAAACCAGCATAATAATGAATATATTAAAAATCTCATATTATATAACTATATGATATAATATCATATATTATATTATATATATTATATAATTATATTATATTATAAAATATCATACGTGTGCAAGAACCCGAAATATTGGATCGGCTAAGAAACACGAAATTTCTTCTGGATCAGGACAGGTACCCGAAAATTTCAAGATACTCGAATTTATCGGGATTCCCGAAAGAGTTGGGAAAAGATTGGTAACAAGAATAAATAATTCATTAAAGCCCACGCCTTCAACTATATCGAAAGATCGCAGATCTAGAACCACCATTCGAGCAATTCCTTCTGTTGTATCTTTTGGTTTAACAATCTTTCGCGTGTCATTTTGTACATGCGACAAATTTTATATCGATTCGGTTTCTTTTCTAGTACATGCACTTATGTTTGGATGCGTATGCTTCAAATGGCGTAATAAACCAGTAGTATTTGCATACTTAGTTTTAAATTCATGGTGACAATGTATGCATGCCGCCTTTGTATCATCTTTTTCCTGAAAATGTTCCCAAACAGAGCTTCTCTTTACCTTCTTCCTTTACACGATATCTTCTGCACTACTTCCTGCTACCACAACTTTACTCTCACCATCACTCGACACTTTTTTTGAAGATTTTTAACCTTTATTAAATTTACACAGATTTTGAAATACACGTCTGAGCTTCCCGAATTTCTCAGCGATACTGCTCAACAGCGTACATAATGTCCAAGTACTAAGCACGCAGCCACACGTTCGTTTACATCAGGTCACACGACTCTTAGAATCCGTGTTTCCGATAACTTCGCTGGCAGAAGAAATTGAACTGTGTATTTACATATTTTGTAGGCTGCTATACAGCATTGTAGAACAGTTCGAGAAACGGTAGCCGGATTCTCGAAATTTTCGGGAATCTCGACTTTTTCGAGAAACCCAATTCCTTCAGGAATCTTGAAATTTTTTGGGATCTGACCCGACCCGACTTGACCTCTTCCCGATTCGTCACCATCGGGTTCTTGATATCTTCAGGCTCTCTCCCATCCCTAAAATTACAGTATTTATTGTTGCCTAAGATTAATGGATATTATAAAACAATAAAACTGTAAAATTGAAAAATTTTAACTAAATAAAACATAAAAACTGTAAAACTTTGATTGATTACTGTAATAGAAATAGTGTTTTTGAAAGTATTGACAAAGACTACCACCTGTTATCGCTCATTACCTTTATCTGATGGTTGAGCAGCGAAAAAGATCATTATAAGTTGAACCTTCGTCGTGTGTACATCGATTAAACATTCGAAGTGAATTTTTAAGTAATATTTCTGAATATTCTAATTATTTAAACATTATCTAATATTTCCAATAATTTATTTGCAACAATTAAACAATAAATTCCCTTCTGTAATATTTCCAAGTCTTACTTAAAATATTTAACTAATAATTTACAAGAATCTTGAACAATGTACTTAAGAGAAATGACGATAAATTATTGGATAAAATAATTAATTTAATTGTTTAATTGTAATATAAAAATTGTGAGAATTATAAAATAGTGTCTAGGAATATTGTAGAAATAAAATAATTTAATTATTAAAAATATAATTGTTTCAAATAAATTATTCAAATTGTCAATCTATAATGCATTTCGATGTTATTTTTGTATATTATTAACAAATTTAACTATTTATTTATAGCAATTCAATCAGTGATTGAACTTCCAAGTATTATTTCATAGTTTGAACAATTCATTTATAATAATTAAATTATATTATTTACAATAACGAAGATAGTTACATAATATATATATATATTCCTTGCAATTTGAAACAATAGACGAGTGAAAATTTTTATATGTTGCGCGATTACTCTGAAGCGACGATCACTGCTCAACTCGATTCTTGACTACATAACTTTTCTCTACATAAATTTCTATTTAATATACATCAATGCAGTTATAATTTAAAAATTAATATCCTGAAAGTGTACAGTTAGTTTTAGCTAGTTCTAGATAAAAAAATTAATAAATTATTACATTTGACATTGTAAGATATTTATGTGAAAGCGTAACCTTGCGATAGGAATCTAAAAACTATTGATTAGTTTAACAGAAAAATACTGTTCCGAAAAAAAAAATTATCAACAGTTCCGAGCCACTGTCGATCGAAACATTAGATTAACCTACAAAGACTTATTATCAATTGAACTTCCGTCGTGTGAACATCGACCAAAATTTACGAGTGAATTTTTAAATAATATTTCTGAATATTCTATTTGTTTAAACATCATCTAGTATTTCCAACAATTTACTTGCAACAATCAAACAATAAATTTTTCTTCTGTAATGTTTCTAAGTGTAATTTAAAATTTTTAATTTAAAATTCTGCTTAATTCGATTTTTGCCCACATAACTTTCCCCTACATAAATTCCTATTTAATATGCATCAGTGCAGTTATAACTTAGAAATTAATATCATAAAAGTGTAAATTTAATTTTAACCAGTTATAGATTAAAAAATTGATAAATTATTACATTTGACATTCTAAGATATTTATGAAAGTGTAACCCTGCGTTAGAAATCTAAAAACTATTGATTAGTATAACAGAAAAATATTGTTTCGAAACACCAAAAAAAAAAATTACCAACAGTTCCGGGTCACTGACGATCGGAACAATAGATTAATATTCAGCGATACGGAGACTCATTACCAATTGAACTTTCGTCGTGTGCACATCGACCAAAATTTACGAGTGAATTTTTCTGGATATTCTATTAGTTTAAACATTATCTAATATTTCTAACAATTTACTTGCAACAATTAAGCAATAAATTCTCTTCTGTAATGTTTCTAAGTGTTATTTAAAATTTTTAACTAATAATTTATAACAATCTTGAACAATGTACTTAAAAGAAAGGACTGCGAATTATCGAATGAAATAATTAATTTAATCGTTTCATCGTTTTATATAAAAGTTGTGAAAATTACTAAATAATGTCTAGAAATATTGTAGAAATAATTTAATTGTTTCAAATGAATTATTTAAACTGTAAAATAATGCATTCGATTTTTGTATATTAACAATTTTAACTACTTATAACAGTAGAATCAGTGATTGAATTCCCAAGCATTATTTCATAGTTTCAATAATTCATTTATAATAATTAAATTATATTATCTACAATAACGGAAAAGATAGTTACATAATACATATATTCCTTGCAATTTCAAATAATAAACGAGTAAAAATTGTTATATGTTGCGCGATTGCTCTGAAGCGACAATCATTGCTTAATTCGATTTTTGCCCACATAACTTTCCCCTACATAAATTCCTATTTAATGTACATCACTGCAGTTATAACTTGGAAATTAATATCATGAAAGTGTAAATTTAGTTTTAGCCAGTTGTAGATTAAAAAACTGATAAGTTATTACATTTGACATTGTAAAATATTTATAAAAGTGTAACCTAGCGATAGAAATCTGAAAACTATTGATTAGTATAACAGAGAAAGTGTTTTCGAAATACTAAAAAAAAATTATCAACAGTTCCGGATCACTGACGACCGGAACTTTAGATTAACCTTCAGCGACACGAAGACTCATTATCAATTGAACTTCCGTCGTGTGCACATCGATCAAAATTTAGGAATGAGTTTTAAATAATATTTCTGAATATTCTAATTATTTAAACATTTATTTCGAATATTTTTAATAATCTGTTTGTAACAATTAAACAATAAATTCTCTTCTATAACATTTCTAAGTTCTATTTAAAATTTTCAATTAATGATGTGTAGTAATCGAGTAACTAATACATTTCTAAGAAATTTTCATTACCTGTATCGCATCATTGACGACCGATAGATCATATTAATGTCAATCGATACGAAAACAAGAGCTCATTACGAATTGAATTTTTATCGTGGGCACATCGACCAAATTTAAAAGTTTGAAAAAAATTGTCAACTGTTCCTGATCACTGACGACTGAAACATAAGAGTAACCTTGAGTGGTAATAAGGTTCATTATCAATCAAATTTCCGTCGTGTGCACATCGACCACATTTTAGAAGTATGAAAAAAATTAACAACTATTCTGGATCATTGACGACCAAAATATACATATATTAACCTTGAGCGATACGGAGGCTCATTATCAATCAAACTTCCGTCGTGTCCAGATCGACCAAAATTTAGTAGAAAAATTTTAAATAATATGTCTGCAACCAAATCTTAATCTGCAATTCTGACTTCAACGATCGGTAAGTTGCATGGTTTGGTTTCTTTGGTGTTGGATTAATACTTGATCGTGATTATCTGAACCTGAATACGAGTTCAATTTCCATGACTTGTATCGTAGTTGTACAAGATATATTTTATTAATTACAATTCTTTAACAATTACCGTAATATACGTTATACTTCTGCATATACATAGAAAATATTAGTCTAACAATACTATTGCTACTTAAATGTTGTTGGATACTTTCAGAATTTCTTTTTCAAATTCATAATTTCTACTACCTTTACTACTAATTTGTCAAACAAGCATATTTCTTGAATATCTTAAATTAGTCATTAGATCGATCAAACAATTACGCCTTATTTTACGAATACCATTTCTCTTTCTAACAAATTACTTAAACTCAATACAAATTGAGACCTGTTTGATAAATATATCAAACAGTATTGATTTACAATACATTATAATGAGACCCGTGCGTAGTCACCTCCACGTGGTGGGTCTTGGTAATTGATATTGTTTTACAAACATTAAAATTTGTAAAACGTTATCAAGCTAATTTGTAAAACGAGAAACTTTAATGTTTGTGAAACGATATCAAGCTAAGAACTACGCAACCTACACTTCAGTTTAGATCGTGAAAATTTCTTTCTATTCTTTATTTCACGATCTAAACTGAACTGTAGGTACAATTAGTTGATAAGTAAATTATTGGGCCCCCACCGATGGACGACGAGGGATATCGCAGGGACATCGTGGGATGCGTGCGTCTTAGTTTTAAGTTGCGTGCGTTTAGTTATAGTTAATTATAAGATAGTTATTATTTGTAAATTCACTGTGAACGCATTCTGTACGAAGACACGTTTATTTAACTTGAGACGAAATTAGGGACACCTCCTCTCTTCTCTTTTTCCGATCGTTGTTACTATTGTTATTGTCATTGCACTAAAGTAGAGATACATTTGCTACTGTCATTGCACTAGAATAGAGTTACTTTGGTTACTGTCATTGCACTAGAGTAGAGTTACATTTGTTACTGTCATTGCACTAGAGTAGAGTTACTTTTGTTACTGTCATTGCACTAGAGTAAAGTTTCCAACTTTCGCTGCCAGTGTGTCAAGTTGGGGAACTGCAACCTCGTCCGAAAGGACGAGGTAGGTTCTTGTAGTCTAGCGTACCCTAGAATTCAGCTCCAGTGGTTCTTCGGAATCCTAATTGTGCCAGTTGGGGGTCGCGTCTAGACTACTTGCCGCTAAGTGCTCGAACCTCGACTTGACACCCTGACACACTGCGATGTCAGTGTATCAATTCAGGGAACTGCAGCCTCGTCCGAAAGGACGAGGTAGGTTCTTGTAGTCGAGCGTCCTTTGTAATTCGGCTCCAGTGGTTCTTCGGAACCCCACTGTGTCGTTGGGGGTAGCGTTACACTACTTGCCTCTAAGTGCTCGAACCTTGATTTGGCACACTGACAAACCGCGATGTCACGGTGTCAAGTCGGGGAACTGCAGCTTCATGTCTGTAGAGGCAAAGTTCGGTTCTTGTAGTCTAGCGCGGCTCTTCGTAATACTGCTCCAGCCTGGGTTCCGAATGAACCCCACTGTGCCGATGGGGGTGCGTTAGTTACATGCCTCTAAGTGCTCGAACTCCGATTTGGGGACACTGGCAGCGAAAGTTGGAAACTTTACTCTAGTGCAATGACAGTAACAAAAGTAACTCTACTCTAGTGCAATGACAGTAACAAATGTAACTCTACTCTAGTGCAATGACAGTAACCAAAGTAACTCTATTCTGGTGCAATGACAGTTCCCGGTTTTATTTCGCGTTATATCCCTTGCAAAACACGATACTGAAGCGTGTTAATGGTTTCGTTCTCCGAATTTCGTTCAAAGTTCGATAAACGTGTCTTTGATGCAGAATGCTCTGTTAGGGCTACGAATTATTGTACAATTGTTGTGTAACTTTCATGTTAGACGAGTGTGTGGTTAGTATGAAGAGCTGCGAGAGTTTGCGACATATTGTATGATTTGCATTTGTGTGTAATGTATGATTCTATGTAATGTATGTAATTTACGATTTTATGTAATGGATGTAATGTATGATTGTATGTAACGTATGTAATGTATGATTGTACGCAATGTATGTAACGTACGATAGTATGAGATGTATGTAATGTATGCAATGTATGGCTGTATGATTGTATGTATTGTATGATTGTTAACGCGACCGTTGTTCGGGAGACAGAGTCCCATAGTTCAATCTCATACATGCGCTTTAAAGTTAAGATTTAGATTTAAGTTTTGAGATTGAACTACTGAACGTCTGTCTCCTTTGTTCGTAATCCCGGACCAAGTAGTATAAAACACTCTGTATTCATTAAGAATGCCGAGTTATTTGCATGCAATGGAGGGTGGTTGGGATTAGGGCCCGGGTGGGTCTCGTGCGTAGTCACCTCCTCGTGGTGAGACCTGGTAATTGATATCTTTTTACAAACATTAGAGTTTTACAAACTTTAATGCTTGTAAAACGATATCGAGCTAAGAACTACGCAACCTACAGTTCAGTTTGGATCTTGAAAATTTCTGTTCATTCTTTATTTCACGATCTAACCTGAACTGTAGGTACAATTAGTTAAGTAAACTATTGGGCCCCCAGCGAGCCACTGATGGACGACGAGGGATCTCGCAGGGACGTCGTGGGATGCGAGCGTCTTAGCTTTAAGTTGCATGCGTTTAGTTTTAAGTTGCGTGCGTTTAGTTCTAAGTTGCGTGCGTTTAGTTTTAAGTTGCGTGCGTTTAGTTTTAAGTTGCGTGCGTATAGTTTTAAGTTGCGTGCGTTTAGTTTTAAGTTGCGTGCGTTTAGTTCTAAGTTGCGTGCGTTTAGTTTTAAGTTGCGTGCGTATAGTTTTAAGTTGCGTGCGTTTAGTTTTAAGTTGCGTGCGTTTAGTTTTAAGTTGCGTGCGTTTAGTTCTAAGTTGCGTGCGTTTAGTTTTAAGTTGCGTGCGTATAGTTTTAAGTTGCGTGCGTTTAGTTTTAAGTTGCGTGCGTTTAGTTCTAAGTTGCGTGCGTTTAGTTTTAAGTTGCGTGCGTTTAGTTTTAAGTTGCGTGCGTTTAGTTTTAAGTTGCGTGCGTTTAGTTTTAGTTAATTATAAGATAGTTCAGTATCTGATAGTTACATCCTCACCGAAAATTATTTATTGAATTAAACGTGAACGCTTTCTTACTTGCGTAACTATTCTTAAGAGACGACCAACTTAATTTTTGACTGTAATATAATTATTTTCTACATAAATTAGTATTATATGTCATAGACTTATAAATTAGAATTTAGTACATGTCACCAGAATTTTATGTTAAAAAGCCGTGCAGACGTAATTTGATTTTGTGAAAAATATAAAAATTACATAGAGGTGTGCGAGAACCCGAAATATTGGATCGGATAAGGAACACGAAATTTCTTCTGGATCGGGACGAGTACCCGAAAATTTCGAGATATTCGAATTTATCGGGATTCCCGAAAGAGTTGGGAAAGGATTGGTAACAAGAATAAATAATTCATTAAAGCCCACGCCTTCAACTATATCGAAAGATCGCAGATCTAGAACCACCATTCGAGCAATTCCTTCTGTTGTATCTTTTGGTTTAACAATCTTTCGCGTATCATTTTGTACATGCGACAAATTTTATATCGATTCGGTTTCTTTTCTAGTATATGCACTTATGTTTGGATGTGCTTCAAATGGCGTAATAAACCAGTAGTATTTGCATACTTAGTTTTAAATTCATGGTGACAATGTATGCATGCCGCCTTTGTATCATCTTTTTCCTGAAAATGTTCCCAAACAGAGCTTCTCTTTACCTTCTTCCTTTACACGATATCTTCTGCACTACTTCCTGCTACCACAACTTTACTCTCACCATCACTCGACACTTTTTTTGAAGATTTTTAACCTTTATTAAATTTACACAGATTTTGAAATACACGTCTGAGCTTCCCAAATTTCTCAGCGATACTGCTCAACAGCGTACATAATGTCCAAGTACTAAGCACGCAGTCACACGTTCGTTTACATCAGGTCACACGACTCTTAGAATCCGTATTTCCAATAACTTCGCTGGCAGAAGAAATTGAACTGTGTATTTACATATTTTGTAGACTGCTATACAGCATTGTAGAGCAGTTCGAGAAATGGTAAATTGAATTCTCAACTTATCAATCGTGTATGATTTTTAACATTATTCGTCACGTGATATATTTCGAGTCACGGTATGCAAATTTCAATTTATCAGCCATTGTCGTTTTTTACCATTTATTGCTTCAAATAGTAGAATATCTCTTTATAAATGGACGTAATAAGTTTGTAGGACTTAAAGAAAAGAAATGAACGTGCAAAGTAAAGCTTTCCTAACTTTCTTCTCTCCAACAGCTACCTTGTTATCTTTTTCTGTTTATTCTTTTTCTACACTTCCTCCAGTTCGATTCAGATACGATGATATTCTCTTTCCATAATAACGTGCACATAAACTTATTTGCTTGAAATAAATTTCGCAAAATGTTATATAAATTCGTTCGAATTGCAAGTTATTCAGAGTGCAAAACTAAACATCCTACTTTCAATTTATCAGACTGTTTTAAAAAGTTTAATAATATTGACGAGGAGCGTATAACAAATAAAGAAAAATGTATATATTATATTTAAACGTAGAATTTTTGATGTATTCGTTCACTATACTATATAATATGCAAATTTCTGATAAATAAACTAGTTATTTTATTACTGATTACAAGATTGTCGAAACACTTAAAGTGTTAAATAAAACAAAATAATACATAACAATGTAATTTACTGATTTGACATTCTAATTGACGTTCAGAAAAATTTTCATTAGTTTCATTTGAATAAAGTGAAATAAAAAGTATTTTATTTAACAAAAAATAAAGTCAAATTTAAATTATTCTAAGAAATGTTGTAACAACTCATTTATCGTTTAATTCTTTTGGCATAAGACGTAACGAAATTTTCAAATATTTCAATAAAAACTGACTTGATTTTTGGTGATTTTAATATAAATCGAAATAATAATGGTAATATTCAATAAATTAACACTCATAATTTATAAAATATGATTTAAAAATTTTTAATTAAAAATAATATATAGTTTTCTAAAATTTAATTTTATTAACAAACGAATAATAAAATATAAAATAATTGAATGTAAAATAGAAAATAATAAAAATGGTTTTATATTTAATAAATATATAAAAATTACTGAAATATCATTAAATAATAGTAGAACATGCAAATGATTTTTTTTTAAACGAAAAATTAATATAAATTGATATAAAAATTAATAAAATCATTACATCAAATCGAAAATTCGTAAAATCGACGAAAAACAAAAACGTAATTGGAGTAAATTTTATAATTGTTGATAAAAAAAGCAAGGCTGTATTTTCTAAAACGGAAGTACAACAGACAGAAAGGGCGTTTCAACGCTTTCGTTCTTTTCAACCGAGGCACCGCGTGTCTGCCGATGTGTGTTTGCAAATAAAATGTTAGAAAATCGACTAATGACTATACGCGTATAATATATGCGAATACTATCTATAGTCTAGCGGCAGAAGCTGCCGGACGTCAGAAACAACCTCGTGCCTGCGAAAATAATGGGGGCGGGAAACGAGCGAGTGCTCGAGAACACTGGCGCAAGTACGAGAGATGCGGCCGAGCGATTAGGGCGTAGACCGTTTCTCTGACGCCGCGTTCCAGCTGCTGCAATGAACGGCACAGAATACACTTGAACTGTTTAAAAAAAAAAAAAAAAAACAGAGAGAGAGAGAGAGAATAACCGTTTTAATAGTCACTGTCCATTAACTGTGAGAAAAAAAAACACTCTCGATCATTCATCACAGCCAATAACAAAAGAACGACAAAAGTTCGACGTCGACGTCGAAATTTCGATGGTTCTTAAAAAATGTGGAAATAACTTTGGTATAAATACGTATAATGCATGTACACGAAGCAATGAAACTTATGAATTGAACGAAGCGAACGGGTCTGTCAAAATTACGAACTGAAATATTGTCGAAAAGCTGTCAAAAATTGGGAAATTTATTTTGTATATAGTTATTAAAAATATTGTTTGTATATAATTATTACATTTTGTGTGTAACAATTGAAAATGTTTTTTCAAATATAATGTGCAATTTTTTTCAGTTGTCATTCACTGAAAGAGAATTAAATTAACAACTCAGAATCTCTATTTTCTATACTGTGTTTAGTATATCGTGTATTACGAACACTCTCCAAGGTGGTTTGCATTTTCAAATATCCGAACGTGTGGCAGAGAACGCTGACCACCGGCCATGAACAACTCTATGCAACCTCGTCGTTTTATTGCATCTAGTTTTTAACTAAATACCGTTTGAAGAAACATATCGGCTGAAACCCTGCACGTGCATACTTTAAAGCATTGAAACATTAGAAACATTAGGAACACCGAGGTAAAATCAGATTCTCAGAGCAAATATCTTTAAGAAAGACTTCAATTTTCAATGCTAAGATATTCGAAACAAATAGCCGAGAAATTTGAAAGAAAAAAATCACATTTCCCACATTATTGCACTTGCCAGTAAAATTGGTAACAAACGCCGTTCCCTGTGTAATTTCATTTTATCCGTCGTTGCGACAAGAATTTCTAAAAGGAAGAAATTTTCTAAAATCTAACTCTAAACGAAAGGAAAAAATTGGCAACAAAACGGATCGAACAAAGTGCATATCGGGTGTACGACGATGGTAATAAGAGAAAAACTGGGAGAGCCAGCCAGTGACATCGTTATCTCTCTGTATTCAATTTCAATAGCCTTTGAACTTCCTAAACGAATGCTATAACGTATGGAAACAGATTCAAGTACAAAAAGGCTATAACACCCAGCGATAAATATTTCAAGTTAGGTGCACGATACAATCTACCAACTGCACAACACACACACACACACACACACACACACACACGTGCTGGCAAACTAAACAAATACAGGCGCAGCCTCCAACTTTGATCACCCGTTGCACCGAGAGCCGAGGTTATATGGGCTTTCAAAATGTTGCGATTGTTTCGCGAAAGTCTCGGCAACTAGCCATCTGGTACTCTCATTTATTGCAATTGCCCGTCACATTATATATCGTGCATTCGAACGGCTTTAAAATTCAGTAGTTAATCGACGGTGATATAATACAGCAGCGTTTCTATGTTAATTTTAAATCGACGTCAACTCGCCGACCGATACGAATTCGTACCATTCAAAAATATAATTAACGAGAAGAATGAAAACTCGAGGTAGAAAATTGTTCTGTCAGATGTTGCTTCGGGGGGAGGGGGGAGGGATTTTATACACTCATTTTCGTGCAATTTTGCATTTTCAAGTTTCCCTGCGAACGCATAAAAATCCACGGTCCGCTTGTGTAATTATTTTTTTTGCGTTAAATAGCTACTGGGTATACAGTAATTTAGGAAACAAAAGACGAAGAAGAATTATATTCTAACTATAGTGCACTTGATATTCTACGAGATAAAATAACGTTACAATTTAATTTTTCGTTGGAGCTGTTCTCTTTTTGCAGAGATGCTGCCTCAGGCGCATTTCGGGTCAGAATTATCAGAAATGAACGACACGATCATCTAAATTGAAACAAATTGTTCTAGCAGCACACTAGAATGAATTTTTGTAAAATTTATGCCAATGTATATCAATTACAGAGTAACTTCTCGCACAGCGTACAACGTAATATAATCTATAATATTATGTATGATAATGTACAGATAGGTATAATGTATAATAATACATATCTAATGTATAATGTACAATACCAGTTTTACATGCACGTTCAACAATCTTGTAACTAAGAACATAAAGATATTGACATTAATGTATACATTAATTATTGTGGATTAATTGACTGTCATACTGATAAAATAATTGATAAAATATTATTAAATGTTGGCGTTTTTAAATAACTTCAATCAATGTAGATAAATAATTAAATAATATAATAAATAATAATAATAAATGTAGATAAATAATTAAATAAATATTAAATAATTATAAAATTACTGTATTGTCATATAAATCATATAGCTGAATTTAAGTATAACTCGATAAATTTTCAAACTTGATTTTCTCAGAAATAGAACCTTGAAGTGAAAAAATTTTGTTTTTTCGTTACAGCTTATTTTTTTAATGTCGAATCATTTTTTTTTTTTCAAGTACTATATGTATGTTGTACTATACACCCTGTATATATTTGAACGAACTAGTGTATAACTAGTATATTTATATATTAATTTTCTTATTCTTGAATATCTTGATAATATATCGCCAGTAAGGATTATTATATAATTGCGTCTATTGTCGAAGAAAGAGAAAAGAAATCCATCTCGAAAGGGTTAACCTGAAAAATTTAACATCACCGCGTCATTCTCTACAATTTTCGTCTTATCTGTGGCGCATATACACATCCACATCTAAAGCACAGACCTTACTAATGAGTCCACTAGCAGGCCCTCCACGAAATACACCTTCATTTCCTTTTCTCTCGTCCTTCCTTCTTCCCCCTCAGTTTCATAAGTTTTGAACGTCCGCCGACGAAAAATTCACTATTCATGGAATTTCTATAAGGCTTCGAGCGAAAAATTTAATTCCTATATTTAAATTCTCGCAGTTAGTGGCATCCATCGTTAGGAGGTTCCGAAAATCAGAAAGATTGAATTGCTCGACATTTTCGAACCACCACTCGAAAATTTCAGAGTAAGAGCGAACCGTCATTCTCGTTTAAAAGTTATCACGCAACATGTTTATGTTGCAATCAGTTTCTTTCTCCTTGAATTTTTCTTTTTACTACATATTCCGAGAGCACAATGTTAAAATTTTGTTTCATGGGACGACCCCGTTAGAATTTTATGTTAATTTATAGAGATAATCTATTTAGAATTTTATTTACTGATTTATTTTCGTATCTAATATGAAATACAAATTAATATTTAATTTAATAATATTTAATTCAATTTAATTTCAATATACTTTTACAACTTAATAATAAATTTATAAACTTTAATTGAAGAAAAATTTTTAATTTAAAGTCTTTCAAATTCTTAATTATTAATTTTTAATTTATACCTCGGCGTTATACTCTTTTTTACAGATCTCACGGGAAACAAATGTTAAATGTGGGAATTTAATAATTAAGTCTGTTCGACTTTTAAAATCTTACATGACTCGATTTCGAAATCGTCAGGTCGGTCTCTATCTGAGAACGTGACGAGAGAACTCAGTAGCAGCGATCAGTGATCGCTCGCACGGTTGATTTCTCAAACACGCTCTTGCAAACAGGAATTAAAATTAACCTGATTCACTCCTCGAGCATTCTCTCCCCGCTGCGTTTGCGTCTCCTTTGACACGAGAGATGTCAGGGAGAAAGAAAGGGGTCACGGCCAGCGGTCACCGATCAATTGGCACGAGGATTAAACGAAACCAAAGCTAACTAAATCGAATAGTCACCCCCGACTGTTGTAATCCCCGGACCGCCTCGCTCGCCGGTTGAAATCGGCCAATCGATAAACCAGTCAATCGCCGTTGCATGTTTAGTTGCAACACGGACGACGATTCCATAACGATTACCAAAGAGAGACGAGAGACGAGAGAGAGAAAGAAAGATTTACGTACGTTTCATTCGATAACCACGCAGCTCTGTTTTGACTGAAAAAGGCACTAGCGGCAGGTAGTACCGGCTCGTTAAATCTGGATGCTTTCATTTTCCTGTGTGCAACGCGACGACGACGTCGACGTCGACGACGACGACGACGACGACGACGACGACGAGATCTCCCCCGAAGGTGGAAAAGAGGAAGGATCGAAAAGAGGCGTAACCTTCTGTCTCCTCTTACCTGAAGCCGTGGCCGACCTAGTTAATGCCGGTCGCGTCTACGATGGAGAGATTCACTAAGAAAGAAGCTCCAACGAGCGTGACTAATGCGGGGTTATACGTATACGTTTCTCCGGATAGATACAGAAAAGCGGAGGTAAAAGGGAGCAGCGGCAGTTCCAGCCGCTAGGTTCGCTTGACAAGATTCCTGGCTGGCACTGCGAGCGCCCAGCGGGGGCGGCGGGAGGGTGGGCTACAGACGGAAAACGTATTCAGAAGGCAAGCACAAGCGACGAGGAGGAGACCCGTTGTATCCACCGACAAATACGGCGCATCCCTCTTCGCTGCTCGTACCAAAGCAAGAGAGAGAGAGAGAGAAAAGAACTCCGATGTGATGTGCCTCCGGTGGAGGAGGCAAGAGGACCCGGTGGGTTAGGTGAAAACCTGCAAAAACAATAACTAGAGATCGCGGTTCGCGAGCGTGTGCGAGAGGTGAAATGCACGTATGCAACATTGCATTTCGAGGGACGAAGGATAACAGTGTGGACACAGTGCGTTTTCCAGAGGATTTGGAAGTTGAGCATCTTGCCACGCACGTCCAGAATTTCTCGTACCAAAATTACGATGTTTTTCGTCCTATTTCGAGCCGACTCGGCTCTGCTATTCCTTGAGGAGTTCTGACTTTCATATCGTCCAGTTAGAAAACACGGCTATCCCGCGAGAAAGTTGCCCTTACGCTGGCAACGAGCGACTTTCTTTTCCCTTTGAGCTCGTCGGTATGACATATCGCCGGATAGAAATTATCAAGAGGTAATAAACTTGTCATTTGTTTTGCCCGGGCTGCATTTAAATATGCCACTAAGTATAAACTGAGAGAGTGTTGCAATCTGGGGCAAAACAGTTCTCGACGCGCGTGGCAAAATTATAATATTTTCTCAGTTTCAAGTATAACAAAGTACATTTAAGTGTAACAGGGTATTTAAATAAAGCAAATAGTAAATTTATCACTTCTTGTATAATTTCTTTCCCAGTGAATCATGTCGTACCGACGAGTTCGAAAAGAAAGCGACGAATTATTGTGTAACGGTTTTGGTCACTCGTTATGGTCCGCAATCGGTTGCCAGCGGTTACAAAAAGAAAAAAAAGAAAAGAAAAATGAGTACAGTACGCGCGATTGAATCGCCAAACTTTAGATATCGATTTAGGATCGTAAAACGAACAAATTTCCCCTGTATAAGTATGCTCGTAAATGGCTTCCTTCAAAAGATATTTGCTACTAAAGTTACCAGAACTTAGTAACGTGTGCCATCGAAATAATTCAGGTTTATTACGTATACTGCTAAAGAAAATTGTTGTACTTATTACTAAGAATAATTGTAATTATTGCTCGAAAGATATTTCAATGTTATCCACTCCTAACTCTCAAAGGAAGCATTTGCTGAGCATACTTGCAGAAGAAAAATTTGTTTGTCTTAGGATCCTAAATTCATGTCTAAAGTTTGGCGATTCAACCCGAGAACACCCTGTATATATAAAGATATATATAAATATATATAATATATAATTTTATATATATATATATATATAAAAATACCCAACCTCGGAAAAAATTATCTGACAAATAGATGCGTTTCTTGGAGTGTTCGTTCAAACATTTTTGACGTCATGAAAGATGGCCTTCTTCAAACATACATATACAAAATATCCGCTACAGAACACTCTTTACAGCACATAAAATACGAAAGCAGTTATTTAGGCTTTAGTTCTCCAACGACGCGCATAACAATTGAGATTTTTATGCATAATGATCCACGCGAGCTGTACATTACACGCGTCTTTCAGTGTCATGGTCGTGGAATCCCCGAATGTTTCACAATTTTTGGCGTGCGTCGGGGATTCTTGACAGTAGGAGGCATGTTCTTGTAGAAGGACAGGAAAATGCTTTTCCATTGTACGACGTGCATACATTTGCTGCATAATTTCGATCGACAGAATTCTCTGTTGCATTTTCAAAACGAGTGAAGCAACATTTCCGGGAGTGTGAATTTTACTTTCGTCGCACTTTCAGTTTCTAATCAAGATTTTGTTTTAAAGTCGAGAGACGTAGGCTCGTTTTCCGAATTCTGAATGAAACGATTTTCTGCATTTTCAAACATGCATCTTCACGGGGAAATAGGCATTAAAAATGTTCAAGAGTAACTTGAAGTTAAACGAAACGCAAAATCCATTTGTGCAATCGTTGTTGCAAATTAAGAAACAGTGAAATTAAAATATTGAAACATTTTGTCAATTCCATTTCGTCTCTTTTCGTATTTCCTTTTTTCGATATATCATACGTGTCTTCTAACATAGTCTTTAACGTTACAACTACGACTCAAGTATTTACAAGTGATTTAACACAATAATAAAAGTAATACAATAAAAAACGCAAGCTTTCATTTACATATTTCACGAAAAATCGTTCAAGTCTTTAAACATGCGCTCGCTACAAATGTACAAAGTTCGGCAATGATAAATTGGTCATTTTGACCTGTTTTGGTGCTTCAACTGAAACAGCGTTTCTGTTAATTCATGGTTCAAGAGTGGACGACTTTTCTTCAAAAACGAGCGTTCCGTTCTTGTTCGCCTATACACGATTTTCAAGTGTCGTGTTCAAATTTCGAACACGAGATTTCGTTCCTGAGGAAATTAGACCTACGTGTGTGCAACTAAATATAATTGCGTGATTATTACGTTCAGTCTAGTGCTGATTGTTTCTGTCAATATTTGTAAATCCTGATAATGGCCTGCTCTAAATCAGAGTACTAATTGTGGAGTATTAACGTAGAGCGGAACGAAGCTGCACGAGGGTCATTATTCGTAGGCCATGTACGAGTAGCATTGTGGTATACACGTATGTGCAATATCTAATCGACGTGTTTCGCGAACAGCTCGTCAGCCAGCGTTTCTGTGAAAAATTGTTTTGTAAAAAAAGAATCACGAGTTCGCAATTTATGTACAGGGCGAAATTGTAGAAGCACGTAGATTTCGCCGGGCTGCACAGGACGTTTCAAAGATCAATTTCCCTGTTTTCTTGATTGGAACGCATGCAATTTTTGTGCGGAAAAAATATATTAACTTCCAAAGTTTAATAAAATGGTGGAAGTTCCAAAAAGAGGAGGGAAAAGACTTCAATCTTCAGAATCTAGTCACGAAAAAAATTTGTCAATGTTTGTAAAAATCTTCACTGCATCATGCAAAAATAATATCTTTGAAAGAAAAGAAACTCGGTATTGCCAGAGTGTCAAGTTTTAACAATTTAAAGTATCGACAATTTTTCATCGTCAATGCATTCTTCGCTGTGAATCATCTGTTGCTAGCAGAACTAATACAGTTTCGAATTTCATTACAGTACATTAAACAGATTGACAATAAAATATCGAAATATGCGAAATTTGTCGTTGTTCAAAATACCGTACCATCGAAGACTTAGATGCTTCAGATATTTCGAATAGGAAAGCCCTCCGTGGATCCTGTGTTCGATATACACGAGTCGACCTGGAACACGTTTCCTTTCGTAGTGCCAGCTTTTCAACTTTTCTCCTTCGTTTTTAAAACGATCCATAGCCGTTCGGCTCATTGTCACTTCCACGCCGAAAGGAACATTTTTGCCAGTCATAAATTGAAACTGAAATGGTGAATTAAATAATCTGATTAGATATTTTTCACTTTAAACTATTCGACAGTGAAATTGATAAATGTACAGTCAGACAAGGTTTGTGTACGTGCTATATTCGCCAAACTCAAACTATTTAAAGAAATGTAAGAATTTGAAATATCATGTATGCATTGGCTTTTATGCTTTTTAGTTGAAATTATATAGATCCTGAAATTTTACACAATAATTAAAAAAATATATATATCTTTTTTAAAATCTATCACAACTTCCGCGTTTTTACCGCGAATAAGCAAAGTGCTGCTATCTATCGAATCTGTAAAGATAGACACATACGCATTTTTAACAGAAAAGTGGTTAAAAATGTGACGGGAATAAGCTATATGTTGCTATCTAACGGAAGCTGCTAAAACTATAATGCTAAAAGTAGAATATGTAAAGTTATCATGCTTCGATAATGTAGAAACCAACTATATTACCAGTTGATAAAATGAGAATGGACAAATATCACCGACGTGAGTGAATATATAATACGTAAATGATTTCGGTTAATCACTAGCGTCACATTTCGATATTGAATGTACGACAACACTGTGATGGGTTTCAAAAATCATATTCCTGGCGCATTCACTACTTGACCAACCTCGATCGTTTTACTTGATGTAATTCCCCAATTCTCCGTTTTTTAAACGTAGAGTGCACTAAAAAAACCAGTGATATTTTACCATGTCGGTATTTCAGATCCCCGGCCAAGAAACCCCGTAAGGTGCAAGGTCTATTCATACACCTCGTCGGTGTTACTAGAAAGATATCTTGACAATTGACGATTATTGGGCAGTGAATATAGAATTTCATATAAAAGTATATAGTATTTGGGGGGCGTTAAGTTCATGTACTTTTCATTTCCGGAGTTCTGTTACAATTACCTTTATTTTCTACAAATGCAATCCATCAGAAGTTATCGGGAATTTCTAATTCATTGACATTTGTTTGGAGGTGCTAATATGTGTGCATTCCCTATTAGAAAATATCGTGCCTCAACAGATATAACAATAAGTAATTTTTAATGACTACTATAGAAAATTGCCATAGCATATTGAAGACAGAAAGAATGGAGAACGTTATGGAGGGTGTTAATGGACAATTACAAATGAAATATCAAAAAATTGCTACAGAATATTCAAAAGTAAGAAATATTCAATATATCATTTGTATAATCCAATTTCTGAAAATTTATAGATTTGAATAGAAGTGGTAATTTTGCCTTTTATATTACGCACTGTCATCTGTTCGTGAAACGAGTTCCAGCTTTCTATAGTTCAATATTTATAAATATTCGCATGAAAGTCATTATCAAAGTGTTTCTTTCTCAGATTCGTGCTCAAGCAAACGTTTTAAAGAGAGCTGTGATTGATGAACAAGCACGTAATGCCGATATACGAGAACAATTAAAAGAGAAGGAGGTAGAACTTCGCAGAGCAGAACAGGAATTAGACAGTTTATCATTTCGAAATCAACAATTAACTAAACGTATAACTGTATTGCAAGAAGAGCTTGATAAAACACAAAATAAACCTAAGAAAGGAAAGAACAAATTATCAGAAAATAATAGTCAAGTATTGGCATCTCCAAACCATATCTTGGATGAAGAATTTCAAAAAAAGATAGTCGAAAATGCCCAATTATTGTCACAAATCAGTGACAAAGATAGCGAAATTGAAACTTTAAATGAAAGGATACAGCAGCTAGAATCTAAATTAGATTATTGTGAAAAATCTAAAATCGAATTAGAGTGTCAATATCAGAATACTATAGACAAACTAGAAAGAGAAAGAAATGATATGCAAAAGAAATTAAATGATAACCAAAAGCAAGAGGAAAGTACATCATGGTCTAGTAATGAAGGTAAAAGGGATGGATATGAATCTGACAATAGAATAGGACACTCCAATTTTCCAGAGGTAGAACCGTCACCGTTTTCATCCCCATCTGCATCACGTAGATCATTAAAGTCTATTAGTGAGGGTCAGTCTAAGGTACAAGAAGAAAATAACGATTTTTATTTTTCAAAATCATGCGACTTGGAGAAAGAAATTAACCATTGGAAAGCACAATATCATATGTTTAAAATAAAATATGATGAAATACAGCAAAGAGAGTCCATAAATAATAGGCAGATTGAATCTTTGCAACCTGTAGAAATAAATAATATGGTAGTATTTATTTTAAATTATTTCTAAGAATTTTCAATTAAGATAATCTAATTAATGAATATTTATGACAGATTGGAAAACTAACAGTACCTTTTGCAATACCAGAAGAAATTGAAGCTAGGGAAGCGAAAATCAGAGAATATTTCCTGCAAGAGATTGACAAGTTGATATCAGAAAAACATATTTACCATGTGAAAAATTTAGCTATGGCTGCTAATGTAATTATATAAGTTTATAGGTATATAAAACTTATATTTTCTGCTATATGCTTAATTGAAAAATTATTTTCCAGAACGAAGTTCTACAAGCTCATTTAGATACGAGTGAATCAAAAAGAGAAAAATGCGAGTCAACTCTTACAGAAGCACTTTCAAATTGCAATATTTTACAAAAAGATAAAGAAATACAAGAAGGAAATTATAAAGCACAACTCAGTACTATGAGTGAACATCTTGCTAATATGAATGAAAAACTTATATCGCAAACGGAGGAAATACAACAATTAAAATTCCAACTTGTAAATAAGGTAACAATTTCTTATAAATTTGAATAGAATTATTTTAAATACTCAGTATATGGTTTAATAATTTTCAGAACAATAAAAAGGGAAAACAAAAGTGATACAAATCAGATTATAAGTTATTATATAATTATTAACATTCCAACAACATGAATTATTAGTAATTTTAGTTTTGTGTACATAAGCAACTTACTTGATAAACAATAGTTATTTTTCACTACACTTTAACTGTGTTATTAAATCTTCAAAATCAATATTATTGTCAATCGTAATTGATAATAATAACACTGAAATCAATATTATTTATAAAATAAATAAAAATTATTATTAACGTTAAATTTATGAATATTTACAACAAAAATTGCAAATTATGTAGAATACACGATATTGTCACTGATGTGTTCAGAATCAGCTTGAACAAATTTTTGTTTCACAAGTTCAATTAAAACTTCTGTTTGTATTTCATTTAATATGAAATAAATTAAAACATCTGATATTCTTGAGTATTAAATATATAATATATAAATAAAATAATTAAACAGACTGGAAAATTTACTTTTTTGATGAAAATCTTAAAATACTCCCGTTTTAACAAAATAATAGTAAATATATTCATCCCTTTTCTTTATATCAATATTAGCACTTTTTTGCATGCCTAGGCATAAAACAATTGACGGATATGGAAGTTTCATCCCTACGAGCAACGATTCTGTCATGAGGCATACCGTGAATACATACATAATTATTATCTAAATGAATCATAAATAGAAAAAATGAATATAACGTAAAAAATATCTAAACAATTATAATTTAAACTAAACAAATCGCCAAATAAAAATAAGTAAATATATATAATTATCGCCAATAAAAATAATATTCTTATAAAGAAATTGCAAAAAATTTTTTCAAATTGAAGTGAAAAATGTTATATTATAAAAAGTCATATTATAAAAATTTATTAATATATGTTTTATATGTACATTGAAACTGAACTGAAAAGTAGTATTTAATCAAGAAAATAGTAAACATTCATGTTTATTTTGTAAAAAAATTGAAATCATGAGAAGGTTACATCCATTTTACAAAATTAATTTATATTATTATTGTTGTTGTTTAATCGATTATACAATATCCATTATTTTCTATGATTCTACTTTATCTTGCAATCCTCTGATTTTTTAACTGAAGAGAGTATTATATACATATATTATTCGATTTCATCGGATATTATATATTTTTTTTTTTACAATGATCATTTTATAATGATCCAGAAAAGTAATATCGTTATATTATATATTGAAACCAAAAATATTTAATATATCACTTTGATTTTTGTTCTTCTAATTGTTGAGTGAGAACATTGTTATCATTTTCTTTGTTTTCATTCTGTAACATTAATTAAGCATTATCAAATTAAATTGCGTAGAATTAATTATATTACGTAGTAATAATGAAGAAAAGAATGCATTTAAGTACTCACCTTTCTATAAATTACAGATTCAGATTGAGTATGGAACTGCATTGATTTTGATACATCTAACGTTTGTGTAATATTTTCAATATGAGAATCTGTAGACAAACTTTGTTCGTTGTTCTTTGATAGACATGTATCAAACGCTGTATTCTCAATTGCAGAAGATACGAGGGTAATATCAGATAATGCTGTCGAATTTGCAATTTGTTTCATTGTCGTTTCACCGATCATAGAAATGTTTTCTTGTGTATCCTAAAAACGACAAAAATGTGTGAGATAATATTAAAAGCATCGAATTTATACTACTTACTTCATCTTCTGTTACATTAAGCAATTTTCCAATTTCTCTAAATTTTTGAAGAATTCGTTCATGCGGAGACGTTGTTTTAAATTGACGAGGATAGGAAAAGTTTTTCCTAGCAGGAGTTAAACCTATAAAAATTTTATGAAGTAAATTTTATGAAAACGAGTATTTTCTGTTTCTATTAAATTACACGTGATAATAAACCTGTCGGGATATCACGTTGTACATCTTCATCAAAAAATTTATTAATTTCGCCAACTGCCGTTTCTAATTGTCCAATAACATTATCATTCTGCATACATGATTCCATTATTTGATATTTTAATTGAGTAGATATATTCTGACACACATTTTCAATTTCCACCTTTTTGTCTTCCACGAATTTTGCATGATTTTTACTTATATCTGAAATTACTTCATCTGCATCCTATAAATATGTTACATTTGTTAATATTTGATATTTTATAATAGATTAAATTAAACATATCCTATAAATTTACA
Organism: Tetragonisca angustula; assembly: GCA_036937485.2. Classification (NCBI taxonomy): domain Eukaryota; kingdom Metazoa; phylum Arthropoda; class Insecta; order Hymenoptera; family Apidae; genus Tetragonisca; species Tetragonisca angustula. The sequence continues at coordinate 811,019 of JAWNGG020000115.1, forward strand.
TTAATTAACGAAAGTGCTGTCTTCTTATCCGCATCTATTTTCAGTTGTTCTTCTTTCATATTACTTTCCATAGTATTCTTATACTGCATTGATGCATTACAATTTTCATTCACATTTGACTTTAATTCATTTATCAAATCTTCCCCTTGATTTGTAATTCTGTTTGCAATTTCTTCGTTCTATTAGCAAAATAAAATACAGCATATTAAAAACAAATATAAACATTTACGTTTAAGGTTAAGAATGAAGAAATAAGATCGGTTTTTTTATTTATATAAAAAATACACAAAAATTACCCGTTTTGTTCCAACAATAACATTATTTTCAATTTTCTTTATATCACTTTGTATGTGATCTTTCAAATCATTTCTCATTTTAACATTCATATTAGAACTATTTATCGCTTGATTGTTAACTTCATTACAAATTGTATTAACATAATTACATTTATCAGTTACAGTAGAATAATGCTCTTCTTGAATTTTACGTAATTCGTTAAACTCCGAAAATACACTTTGCATCGTCTAAAAAATAATAATTTTATAAAATTCCGAAATCGAAATAATACAATAATATAATCATATTCTTTATACTTTGGCAAATAAGTGTTGTTTCTCACTAAATTTCTGTTTTTTACGAAGTACTTCAATGTCTTTCATAATACTTCTGACATTTTCAATCGTACGATCATTAATTTTTAATTCATAATTACAGGAAGCATCTATCATTTCTTCTAAACGAGTTGAAGCTTCTGTCAATTTTTCACATACATTATTCCTCATGACCTGAAGGTTTTTAGTTGTTACATTTTCTATCTTATTGTTGATGCTTTGAATCAATCGCTGATGAATGACATTGATTAATTCATCTTCACATTCTACTGTGCCAACCATATTTCTTATTTCATTTTGTATCCAATTTTGATATTTTGTATGCTATGGCGTTAAAAAAAACAATAAACATTTATATTTAAAGATAAGAAAAAAACAGGAATAAAATTTGTAACTTCGTAAAAATTAACAAATACATACAGATTCACTTATATTTGTTGTTAAGTTAGTAATATCAGATTGATTCGGATTACTCGTTGCGTTTTGATGCGTTGCTGTGTCGGCAGTATTAGATTTTATAGAAATTTCTATACAACAGAAGCGATAGAAATAAGAATTAATAAATAAAATATAAACGCAAATTCCTATCCTAAAGGAAAGCATATATTACCAAGGTCATTTTTTATTGAAGTAAATAGTTCCTTCAATTTTTCACCATATATAGATACATCTTTTTCTACATTTTGTATATATTCACAAATATTGCTTCTTAAGATATTGCCAAGATTTTCGAATTTTTGTTCTGTTTTACTGGAGAGAGAGAGAGAAAGAGAGAAGAGAGTAAAAAATTATTTCATTATGAAATAACATATAAAATATAAAATATTGTCTACGAAAAGATATTTTGTACATTTCAAATTTATAAAATTAACATTTTATATAGTTGTAAATGTAATCGACAAACCTTTTCCGATCAATTTTATCATGTAATTTATATGAATCTGTTATTGCTGTATCTGCAACATTTAATAAAGTATGACCTTGATTCAATAAAGATTGTTCTGTATTCATATGTTTTTCTACTAAATATTTATGCTCATCTCGTTCCTGCGTTGTTAATTTTAATCGGTAGTTTGTCGACTGTAGAGCATCAGTGACATTATTTAACTTAATCTTGACTTCATTTAATTCTTCTGTCTGAGCAATATTTTGTAATTCAAGTTCATAAAAAATTTTCTAGAAAGAAAAAGTATATATTTTAAAAAGGAATTAAAAAGTATAGAAAAAAATATCAAAACTTTTTTCATTAATGAAGATATACCTCTTTGTCTTGCATAGCTTTTTCAAGCGCTTTTATATGATTAATTTTTTCTTCTATTTGCTTAGTCTGTTGTGAAATTAGTGTTTGCATCTCTTTATAATTATCATCTGCTAGATAAACACCATTTCTATCACGTGAAGCTAATAAATCTCTTCGCAGTTTTTCAATTTCTTCTGTATATTGTTTTAAAAATTCTCGTTTCGAAAGTTTCTGGTTTATTTCTGGCCGATTCGTGATATTTTTTGCACGATGCGCATAATCCAATGTTGATAATGTTTCCTCAAGATTAATACTGGCAGGTGATATAGTGGCAATAATCGACGTTTTTGTACGACCACCTAATGACTCCTGCAGTAATCTTGTAAGCTTAGATTCCCTACATGACATAAAAAGTAATATTATAAAAAATTATATTGATGATTTCATTTTTAAAGACAAAATATTTGTTACCGATAAGGTATATGAGGTGCTCTTTCAACAAGAGCTGTTATAACTCGGCCAAGAGTCAATAAAGACTGATTTATACTGCCAGCTTCTCTTGCTCTCTTGTCTACAGACCCAGATCTTCCAACGTTTTCACTGCCAGCTAGGTCCACTAAATTTAATTTTCCCGTTTTTAGAATCTCTTCACCATCAATAGTACTTTCTTTCATGTGTATAGTGATTGAGAATATAGTATGAGACCGACTGTAATTATGTTTAAATATTAAACCAATAATATATAATATTCCGAAACATAAAATTATATAATATACAAAATATTTATAAGTATGCATCATGAACAATTATGAAAAAAAAAGATAGAGGAATAACCTAGATTGGGCATTCATCAATGTTGCAGCTGTCTGCCTTTTATCTGCTCCTTTCTTAAGAATTTTATAAACTTCACTTGTGTTGTGTATTGTCACTTCTTCTAACCCATGTATAATTACTGCACCTTTCTTCGATGCATCTTCATATAATCTATTCAATTGAGATGAATACAAAAATTGGTCAAAATATTTAAGCATCTCTTTTTGGTTTAAAAAGCTTGTATTACATACCTCAATTTAGATGCGTCACTGCTAGTTGATAAAAGATCAAACAAATCTTCATTATAGAGTTCAAGAAAACTGACTCTAATTGTATATTCTTGTATCTCTAATAATTGCAATTTGTGAAATAAATGATTTAAGGAACGTGGTATCATACCAGCAGATGAATCCTAGAATATATATAGATGTAAATAATGTTCTTTCATATTTTACATTTTTATATTATATTAATTTCTTTTACTTTATGCTTTATATAATTATTAAATTTATTTCACATACTACCACTAACTGATATTATTTTATTTTGTTAATATCACTATTATTATCCTTTATTATTATGACCCTCTAGATTACTCCATTATATATATAATTTATTATTGGATGTATACTTTTTAAAAATACTATACTTTTGTATAAATTTATTTATAATTAAAATTTTATATTATGTGAATAAATAAATGTAGAAAATATCTTACACTATTCCAATGTAAAGTTGGATCAATGTTAATTCCTTCCATTGTGTATGTTTTTCCAGTGCCCGTTTGACCATATGCAAATACTGTACAATTATATCCAGCCAAAACTTGCTCCAATAATGGACTAACAACATTATTATACACATCGATCTGTCAATTAAAAATATATAGTAAACTGTTATTCCTTTAAATATATGTGCTTATCAATCTCTTCAGGGATAATTTTTAATTTCAGTTATAACAAAGAAATTTTATTTCATTTCATTTTTGGTAAATAAAGTAAATAACACATAAAAAAATTAAGTTCACATTTCAGAAGTGACAGTTCACATTATGAAGTAATTTTTCTGTAGAACATAAATTAACTGTTTACATACGTGGCTCAGGGCATGAATAAGCTAATAACATGTACCTGTTTCGACAAAGGTCCAAACACATTATTAAACTTGAACTTTTTAGAAACTTTATCATTTGGACGTTCATGTACTATTATCTCTTTGTTATTTGGAATATCCAACACAGTTGTAGACTGAAGATTTTGCTCAGAACTATTAAGGGGTCTAAGAAAATAAAAATTGAAAAATAAGACAGTAAAGAATATGCTTCTTATGTAAAGACAAATTACATTCTAATAAAATAAACGCAATGTGTATGCTAAACATTAAAGTGTAAAACAATTAATAGTAAAGTATAATTTAGTTTATGTATTCTGAATCTTTTAACTGGTAATCTCTTGAAATAATAATTGAAAGAAACATTATATCACTCACCTAATACGAACAAATACCTGTATCTGTTGACCTTTCCTACCGTAACGTGTATCATTCATTTTTATTATTATTCAAATTATACTGACTTTTGTTGAACTGAAACTTTTGGCAGACTTTTATCTTCTCTCTTTATGGATTTTCGTTATTTCGTTTCATAGATCTCGTTTTACACGTCACAGGAATTACACTCGCTTCTTAAAAATGACGCAGACTGTTCGTTACGATTTAAAAATCAAAGAATTTAAAATGTATAGTACTTCATCTGGCCACTTGGAGTGCTAATTTATCAATGGCTTTTAAGGCAGATGTCCAATGCGGATTATGTGTATATGAAATATAATAGTGATATATCTAATATTAGAATATGTTAATATGTAAATTATTCTATCAATTTTCCGTATTTTATACTAATAAATATAATTATAGATATATATAATATATAATATTAACACATTAATAGGATGATATTTTAACTGATATTTATTAATTAAGGATTTTTCTTGATTTTTCAACATGTTTTTTTATCTATTGTATGAATTAGGTAACAAATTTATTTTTGTCAAATACATATTTTATTTGCATTTACTATGTATAGTAATTAAATATATATATATATTTGCGACTGTCGCACACACAGATACGCATTAGAAAGATGGCGAAATTGAAACACACGATTTGGAATGTTTCTTCAAATTTTGTTGCAAATCGATATTTCTCACGTTTACTGACGTAAGTTTTCAACGAAAATTTTTTATTACTTTACGTTGCATTTATTTTTGAATTTTTTTTTCCAACGAAACGATTTCAATTTAATTCTAAAATACGAGAGTCAGAAGAAACCAAAAATTTGACAGTAAATGTGAATTTATACTGTACACTTTCCAACAATGTTATTTTGCAATGAACTGGAAATGAATTTTTGCCCATAGTTCTCAGTGGTACAATGTGTCTACAGATTCATTACTAAATAAAACAATAACAGAAGATATACCAGATTCCAAAAGTGATATCATCATTACAGATAGTTGTGTTCAGCGTTTAAAGGAAATTACAGATAATAATGCTTATTTAAGAGTTACAGTAGAAGGTGGAGGTTGCTCTGGTTTTCAATATAAATTTGACTTGGATACAAATATAAATGAAAATGATAAGTAAGTGTCATGAAAGTAATTCAAATAGTTCATGCAACTACATATAATATTACTGAAAGATAATTAAATACAATGATGTATTGCAGAATATTTCAAAAAGATGGTGCAAAAGTGGTTATAGATACAACATCTTTAGAATATATTAAAGGATCAACAATAGAATATCATACAGAATTGATACGTTCTGCATTTAGAATAATTAATAATCCTTTAGCTGAACAAGGTTGTAGTTGTGGTGCTAGTTTTTCTATTAAAATATAATTTTTTATGTAAATTTCAATATAAAAAGATTTAAATATATGTATATTGGTAAAATGTTCTGATAAAATAGTTGAAGATATTGTTAGATTTTTATCAAAAAAAAATTTACTAATTTATTTGTTTATTTTATATATCACATATTTAAATGTCAACACTATTTTCTTAGGTGATTTAATTTACTTTATATTAAATTAATTACTAGCTATAATTCAACTAATACTAATTATTGTAAATGTATATAAATGATGGTACGTAATACATAATATATATAATTTTTGTTGCAAAAAATAAATACTAGTAATAATTATTTATTTTATAAACAAAAATAATGATCTTAAAAATGTTTTAGTGTTTGCTTAATTTATCTTTAAGTTCTTAATTTTTAATTCAATGTGAAATTTATAATATAACATGCATATAATTTCTAATACTATTACACAATACTTATAAATAATATAAATAAATGAATTGCTTGATTATTAAATTAGCAGATATGTAATTATTTATGATATTATATGAATAATAAATTAATATTATGGAAATGAAATAAAAAGAAAAAGCTATGATTTTCTCATGTTAAACATGAGGATCATGAAATAATTTTTATAAGATAAAGTTGCCGTATTCCGACTATTTATTTTTGATCGATATTGACTTTACAATAGATAACAAGTTTTATATTAATTTGCAATAAAAAATTTATATTTGTAATAAAATAATATCCATTTTTTAAAGGTACATAATATTTATATTGAATTGTCAAAAATTTTTTACAGTAATGTTTTATAGACTTAAAACACTTAATAACTAACTTTTATATTCACATTTAATATTTCACTCTTTCTTAAATCGATAAAACATTCTTATAATTATAGCTTGAAAGATACATATGAACGAAGCAATAATGTACAAAGCAATATGATATTGTCCCCAACTATTCTGAATCTACACAATGTGTGTATATATAATATATATATATATATATAATAAAGAGCCAATTTCATAAACTTGATAAATATACACATATAATAATAAAAATAAACATACATACATACATGTTATATCAGTTGCAATGTTTTACATTATTATTAAAATTATTGTTATTATTTTAAATATATATATTTTCTATTACAGTAATTCAGTATCACTATATTTTGGCCTTAACAAGAATGAAATGAATGAATTTCTATGAAATTGACTTTCATTTCTAACATGTCATTTAATATAAATAAATGACATATACATAATATAAATAAATTAACCATAAAATTGTTGGTAAAGATACAAGGAAAATCAGAATTAAGAGATTTTATGTTTTATCTTTCTATTGCTAAAATAAGCAATAAAATACTCCTACTTATTTGAACATTGAAACTATTTAAAATCTATTATAGATTTTACATGATAATAGATTTACTTTTTAATCTATTTGTTAAAATTCTTTAAAAATAAAAAATTATTACTAGATAAAATTATTAATAGATAATAATATTCGATAGTTTTACTTTATACTTAATATTTCACAAAGTTTGAATATTTTGTACTTCTACATAACTTTTTAATTAATATTTTTTAAGTAAGTTTATATTTACCAATGATTTTATTTTATTACATAATTTTCATTATTAACAAAGAATCTTTATTATGTAAGACAGCATTTTTTGTCTAAAATTGACGCACTTGATGGCACGATTACCAAAAGAGAATCATAGATTAAACTTAATATATCTACTTTTTACCAATAATATTAAAATTTTAATTCTATTAATTGATATAATAAACTTTCGTTTTTCCTATATTATAAAATTATATTTGAATAACTACAATTTATTAAAATTTATAAAACATATACATATATAACTAACAAATATAAAATTTATTTATCTCATGATATTGATGTTTTAAAATTACATTTATTGTTTGATATTTTAAAAGTATGTGACTTTTATTTACCAAAATCTTTTAATGTTAAAGCTTATAAAATTGTAGACATTTATTATATTTGGCGAAAATTCCATATTCAATGGTTCAAATAACTCAAAATATTGGATAAACGGAAGTTTACTGCATTAATCATATAAAATTATATTGCTGAAACAAATTTTTAATTACCTTCAATTATTAAAGGTAATTAATTATTATTATTACGATCTTTATAAATATATTACGAGTATCGTAATATTTTCAAAATAACATCCCTTTACAAAAAGATTTCTCTTTTTTCCACATTTTTTAATTTATATAATTAATTAATATTTAAGAAAACTTTTCTTAGTTATCTTTGCTGGATACGTAACACAAGTTGTTACGTCATCAAGCGCGTAAAGGTACTATAACATTTCCTTAATAAATAAATACTTTAACTTTTATTAGTAGAATATAAAAAAGCTAAAGATTATTTACGGAAATAATTTGATTGATCCAACCAATGAACGCCGAAACTTTGACATAAACTCCAGGAACATCCAATCTTCCACAACCGAAGCCCCATGATACCAGTCCAGCTAATTCATAGAATCCGTCATCTTGGCATACTAAAGGACCTCCTCCATCGCCCTATCAAATATTACTTACGTAACTTTTCTTGTTATATTCTTATTATTGTTCTATTTTTAATTATTTTTACTAATATTTAATTGTACCTGATTAATAAATTAAAATTTATCACTAGTATTCGTTACTGTCTACAATCAATTACAGAACCTGCTCCTTTGGGTACAAATATTTCTTTGTAGAATATATATATACGTAAAGCATAATTAATGTTACCTGACATGCATCGTTGCCTTGTTCGCCACCAGCACAGAAACTACTTGCTGGCAAAATGAAAATTTTTTCAGTTACAGCATTCACTTTTCGTATGCATTCTGCGTCGCTTACAATCGGTATTTCCGCTTCTCGTACACGAAGCGGGATAGGACCAGCTATAAATACACACATACAAAATATATTTATTAATTGATAAAAAAAAAGGGATTATCTAAACTTTGCAAATATAGTATGTAGAGAGAGAATTGATGAACGACACAAGAGACTTACCTTCTCCCATATATCCATAACCAGTGACGGTGCATCGTTTACCAGCTGTATGACTAACTCCTCGTGCAGGCAAACATACTAAACAAACACCATCTTTAAGTTCTGCTTGTCCATGAAGCTTTAATAGTGCTATGTCATTATCAAGAGTTTGACTGTTATGATTGTGATGAATGTAAGTGGTTGCTACTCGCAAAGTTTGAGCACCAGGACTTCCATATTTCCTTGTCAAATCGTGATCACCTACCCTTACATAAATCGCATCGCCAGACCTCACAATGCTATAAATAAAAAATAAAATAATATAATTATTTAAAATATTCTCTATTATCTCTTTAACTTTACAATTTTTTATAAAATTTGGGAAAATTAGTAAGTGATAATTTTATTAAGTTTCAGAACGCTTACTTTGTTACACAATGTGCAGCAGTCAATACCCATTGCGTGCCAATGAGCGCACCGCCACAGAGATATTGATTCAAGGAATTAATCAAAGCAACTTGCCAGCACCATTCATTAGCATCTGCGTCTTCCCCTCCAACAACGCGGGCTCCTCTTTCAAGACTACGCGCTTGGATCGGTCCACGGGAAGTTCCTTTTACACCACACACGTATTTACTGTACACAGGGCTTCTCATAGTCGTCATCATTGTTGTTGTTTCATCTACAAAGTTAGAGTCATTTTTAATATATAAAAAAATCTTACAACGAGCATTTCATTAACTATGACAACACAGTGACGTTACTGAGGCGTCATGTGATTTTCAGCGATTAATAACCATTATTATCATGCTAGAGTATGTATATATTCTATAACTTACATACAGACGTTGAAAGTGGTGTTGTATATGGTCTTGAAGTAACATACATAGTGTCGTTTCTATTACTCAAAATTGCTTCAGTAGAATTTCCACCGTTCAATTCTCGTATCAATGATTTTGGAGCACAACACTGATGCCCTTGTTTCTTACATTTGAACAAATTTGTTAGTTCGGCATTTCCTACAAAAAAAAACAATGAGAAATTTTATTTGTATACAACAAGCAACAATATTTTATTTATCATCGAATTATTAATTATTATTTTATATTGGATTTTAAAATAATAAAAATAAATACTTACTGAAACAAGTGAATGATAAATAGGAAACAATACAGGATCCAGGACACTCTGCGCGTGTGTCCCTTGGTAAAGAAATTGTAGTAATTGATGGTCTTGCTGTGGGCCTTGGCCTTGGCCTTGGTGTCTGATATGGAGAAGATGGTGTCACTACGTTTACTGTCTATATGTATGTCAATAATTTCAATTTTCTTTTTTGCATGGGTTTTGTATTCAATATCTTACTTGCCTCAATTTAATCGTTCCATTGAGAAAGGGTTCTACCGTAAAAAAGAAATAGAATCACCTGCGGCGAGCTTTTCGTGTTGTCACAACAAATATATCCGGATTGACAAGTCGAAGTCTTCGCTATTATTGCACTTGGGCGTTCACAGAAAGCTGCCATAATGGTTAACAAGCAAAATCCGGGGCATGGTTGCAATTTTGGTTCCGGCGGTTTTGTAGTTGGTCCAACTGTCGTTGTTGTGATTGTTGTTTCCTATTCAATCGATTATGATCGTGAATATGGCATTGCCTTTAAAGATTATATGTACTTCTGTATAGTTTCATCTTTTTACCGTTTTCAAGAAAGCATCGATGACGCAACAAGATCCATCATCAGGACATTCAGCTTCCCCATCCACTTTATCGCACAAAAGAGCGAAGAAGCCACTAACGCATTCACCTTTACATGGCTTTCTCATCGTAATCTTTGGTCTTATCGTAGTTGTTGGTTGTTTCGTTATCGTAGTAGTGGTTGCTACTGTAGTACTAGCTATGCTCGTAGAAGTAATCATATTTGGCCTCATAGTTGTAGAAGGTGAGGAAACTTTGTAAGATGTGTTGAGACCTGTCTTTTCATCGAAACGACTTGAATTCGCTCGGTCGATGACTAGTAGTTCTGGCGGAGGTGAATCTCCAAATGCATCTCTGGATACGCAACATTTGTAACCTGGCTTGCAAAGGGTATCTATTACCAAAACTGCATCGCAGTAATCAGCAATTCTTTCTGCCATACAGATTCCTGAACACGTTTTTGCTAAAGTGGAAAACAGTTGATATAATAAACACGGTAGGATCGTTGACTGCAAAATATGCAATTTTACTTGAATATGATATATACAAATAAAAGGTACATACACGACGTTTTGTTCACTGCTTCTTTCTGACTTTCCTGAAAAATAAATAAAGCATATTTTAGCACATGTAAGCATTTGTAATACTAATATACAACTTCTGTGAACATACGGAAGTAGCTTTTACAGATGTTGTTGAGGGCACAGTTGTAAGTGCCGTAGTGGTCGAAGGTGTTGTTGTACTCGTGGTGGTCGTTGTCTTAACGGTAGTGATAATAGTTGAAGTAGAGTCATCGTCATGCGGAGAGACAGCATTTTCAGAAGTCCCGGTACCATTTATAGGCGCCTCAATACAACATCGCATACTAGTAGGGCATTCTACATGCTCAAGAACTTCGTAACATATTAACGTTGCAAATGCATGTACACACACACCTGGACAATCTGCACTGTTGGCTGTACTTGTTATGGAATCTAATAGACCTGAGAAAAAATACAAATATTTATGTGATACAATTCCTGAAGTTGCAAATACTTCTTCACTAATTTTTTGAAAATGCAAATATCATATATGCATAAATAAAAGTTATTGAACATACTTATGGAGCACACTTATAAATTAATTGGATTTTATTTCATTCTTAATTTAGGTATTAAATAAAATTGTTTAAACTGTAAAAACTCTACTATCATGTAAATGAAAAATTTAATATTTATAAATTTATAATTCAAAATTAACGATTGTTAAATATCTTATTACGAAAATCTCTTGCGAGATATTTTTATTACAAAATTCAATGTGTGTTACAAATTGAATATTAACTATCGGGTACAGGTGCGAAGGCACGTTGAGTCAAAAGAAATTCCTGCATACGTAATCTTACGCTCCACTTATAAAATAAAATGGTCAAGCATGACTGAACTTGAACTTGACAGGTGGTGAACTTCTCAAGGAAACTAACAATCCGTTGAAACTATTCCACCACGGACAAATTTAAAAATTGACAGTAATGCTAAATGAAAAACGCAGGAACGTGGCATTTCCCTGAAATATTGAAACTTTATTGTAAGAACCGCAGTAAATAGAAAATTCAAACATTAATTTAATATACGAAAGAAAGATATTGCAATTTGTAAAGATACATACTTCAAAAGAAAGTCAATGAGAGAATAATACTATTTTTGACAAGAGTAAATTTATGATAGTGATAGAAGAGTGAGAGTATCAAGGAAGTGAAAAGAGGGACTAATTTCGAAACATTTACATATAAAACACGGTGATAGATCAATGCTGGTATAATATATAGTAATATAGTGGTAATATATGATATATATAATATGCTGGTATATATAATATAATGGAAACATGTAATAGTTCAATTTATAGAGTCAAAGGTCTTGAAAAACAAATTTTTTTTAAAGTACTGCCAACATTGGAATGAAGTAAACATTTAAATTTTACCATGATAACACAAAATGCGTTTTGGACAAGAATTTTTGTCTACAATTATTGAAAGACTACATTATTTATAAATATTAGATATCCAATATCATTGTTTGTTATAAAAATCTTACACAAAAATTACACTGTGCTAAAATGAAACACATAATATAAATCACTCAATGAAAGTGTTACATTCTTCACTGATTAACAACTTAAAGCATCCCCTGCAATATCATAGTAAGTGTTTATTACAAAACATACAAAAGTGAAAGAAAACTATAGGTTAGAAGAAAAAAAAATAATTATAATTATCTCTTCTTGTAAAGTTACTTAATTTGCAGACTCAATGATGAAAAAATGTATAAACGATAAATAATAAAAAATGTATTTTTCACTGTGATCTGATAAATGTAGCGTATAAAATATAAAATCGTTAGTCTTTACCAATGTTGTTAAACAAATAAGTTTCAAGAAATTCGCACGGCTCGTAGTGCAGACTTCTAGCTGTTTTCACTTTAACAGGCATAACGGCCCAAACAAACATAACGGTAGTTAATTAAATGGCTTGGCTTCACCGTATGACCGTTTTTGATACTATACGTGCCTTTTCTAACGTAATTGTCTTAGATTGATAACAAGCCCACATCTATATTCCGTGTAGTATCGTACAATTGTATTGCATTCAATCAATGTTATACAATTACATCAACGTCAAAATCTTCTTTCGAATTTTAAAACGTTACATGAAAAATTAATTCTATATAAAATAAGGTACGTGAGAATAACCGATTGAACAAAGTTAACTGCTTTTTAACTTACACATCTTTTTTTTCTAATTTCATTGGAATTTTTTAATTGTGATCATAGTTGAATCTCACAGTTTCTAGTTAAAAACATATCGATCATGTTCGCGTGACAAGTGATTCTTAATTATAATGCAAGGGGATAAAATTTAAAAATTTAAAATATTCTGATGGGTCCGCTACGATGCCCAAAAACTGTAAGAAATGAGAGTGAAATTGCTACAGGTAATCATCAGAATCAATACAATTCGTTTATCATATTATTATCACATACATTATCGTATTGCATGTTATTGTATCGTATCGGATATTAGAAATTATTGAGACAAATATTGTACAGATGTATTTGCCGTTTTTGAATTTATTCTAAACAGAAATAATAATAAAATGTTTTTGCCAAATGTCATTCGCATTTGCGAACTTCAAGTAAGTGAATATAAAAAACACACATCATCGTTTGGTATTATCTATATTGATTTCGTTGATAATGTATTTTAAAGGTTTGGCTTATCATTATTATGATTGAATATTAAATAAACAAATTGTATTTTAACAGAATAAAAGTATCCTATTTCTAAATAACATACTACCATCTTTGTTAGAAAATTTATCGTGTCGAATTCTTTTAACAATGTGATGTCAACACAAGAATGATACAATAAGCATCTCTGGTATCACAAGGATCAATGAATTGGACATGGAATTCTCCGGATTTGACATCATTACATAAACCATTTTTTCCAAGGTATATGAAAAATGAAGTTTATTGCAAGCTGCGAATGACACGGCAAAACATACAAGATCATAATACTTAATTGACTATACACTTGGATTGATGTATAAATATCAAGATTCGTATCAAAGTACTCGTTAAAAAGAAATTGACGTCGAAAGATAACGAGCTATTAAAACACGGTAAATTTACTAGTTTTATTTCTCTTTTTATGAAGACATAATTAAACGGTCGCTAATTACTAAATATATGTATCATGGCGTACTTTTCAAGTTCGTCAATGGCCTTCTCACCAACATTGGACTTGAGCGTCATCCGCATAGCGTTGTACAACTCCTAAGTAGGACAATCACATCCTTCCAGATACTATCTATACAAGCGTACACAGCATACATTCACGCACGCGAATTTCTATTTCTCGAAACCTCCTCTGCTACGAACTAATTTTATTTACAGCTATTTACTATATACTTTGACAAACTACTTAGATAATTAATCGAGAATTTTTTGGAATTATCCACAAGAGAGAAAGTATCAATGGTAATTTGAATTTTTTAATTGCAATTCTTTTTTGCTTCTTCTGGAATAATTACACATTGATTTATTCCCGAATTAAATCCTATGTAACATTTTCTATAACAAATAATACAATTCTATGCGAAAGTAACGAAAAGAAGATAGATCGAATGAATAAAAAATTATTAAATTCATTGTAAAGAAAAACATAGAAAATTTAATGAGTCAAAAAAGAGAAATAGTTTTATAAATAAAGTATAGAGAGAAAATTTAGAAATAAACTAAATTTTAATCAGATATTCCTTATTATTTATTATTTGTAGATCATACATCAAACTATATATGTGTATGTGAGTATATCCGTACTACTATGGTGTATGTATGATGTACTACCTTATCTTATTTTTATTTATGAAATATGTATATAAAACAAATTACATTATACGTTCTATTTATTTATTTTGTCAATATTAATAATATTATACAAAATGTATATTATAATAATGTAGTTCATCTATTTCATGTTTACAGTAATTCTCCAATTTCTCTTCATTTTAATAGAAGTAAAGTCAGCGTAGAAGGAAAAGAACGGAAAACTTTAAGAACGCGTATAAAAATTTAAAAGCTACGTAAGAGTAAAAACAATTGTTTAAAATTCTCAAAATGTTGAAATTTATTATTGCAATAATTCCAAACGAAAAGAAATAATTGATTTACCTGACAAAAAACTGCCAGCCAAAGAATCATCATCCTGAGCAGCAATCGATCCGCTAAGTAGGAGAAAAAGGACGATGCCCCCAGGGACTGTTCTCAGTATCATCTTCGCTTTCCTCATTCTCTTTCTCTCTCTCTCTCTCTTTCTCTCTCTTTTCTCCTTCTTTTTCTTTCTTTTCCGCTTCTTTTTCTTCAATTTAAAAAGGTAACCGCAAAAACAGTTAAAGGAAGACACACTGTGTCGTTACCCGGTTCGAACACGTGCGTGTCAAACTACTTTACCGCGAGTTCGGCAGCCACGGTATTATGTGGGCCCGCATTGCCTGTTAGACTTGTTTGACTGACTGACTGACTGACTGAGGAGGTACCGGGGCCCACTTGTGGGTCAGGGTGCGGGTCCCCTCTTTTGCACCAGTCGGAAAAAGGAGAGAAAAGAACGAAGGCGGAGAAATAGAGAGAACGATCGTCGACGACCTCACTAAGAATTACGCAAAAAGAGGGGGAAGGGTTGTTGGCATCAGACACTTTTGAAAATTTGCAACTTTTCGTCATTATTAAAAATTTTAATTTTTACTGATTGCGATTATAAAGTAACGATAAGTTAATAAGATATCGGATAAAAGAAAACGATCAATCAAAATTTGAACAAAACATAAACAACAGAACTTTATAATTTATTACATGATAACAAATAACTAATTTCTAACCATTCTCTAACATGTTTTAATAGTTACAAATTTGAAGCATATGTTTAACATTACCGTAACGTCGTATGTACATAAAATTAATAATTTTATTATTAATTTATTAGTAATTTAATTTCACTATTTTGACAACAGCTTAACTTAAAAATTTTGAGTCGATATATATTTATAAATCTCATGAAAAATGAAATGTTTATTTTATTAATAGCATATATTATTAATAAAATTAGTAACTTAAAATGTTATTAATACAAAACGCGTTTTAACATACGTAAATCATCCCTAAATTTAAAACGATTGCTGTGTTCATTTTTATTTCATTACAGTTAATTACTATTTTATATTTTTAACTTATATATTAACTTAATTTGTTACTTTTTATTTATATTTGGTTTTTCTTATTATATAATTCAACTATATTAGAATATTTCTTTTTTCTATTTTTCATGTTCACACTGTCCTTCCTCTTTACCTCTCTCTCGCTCCCATCCAACTTTTTTCTTCCATTCTCTCTTTCTCATCGCATGTATATGTAAGTATATGTGCACGACTAGCGGTACTTTACCCGTAAATGTACAGGATACCGTACGACATTTCCCTTTGGAATTTATCGTTCTTTGCGCAACGGTCAATTCTTCGTAATCATAGTACGATATTAACATATGTCTGCCAAATAAAAAGATGAATATTTCTTTAAAATTTTATTACTCATTTCAATGTTTGAAGTGTCATTAAATATAAAAACTACTTTTTAATATGTTTACGTAATAAACAATATAAAATATAAAATGGCATTGCACCAGTTAATAACACTTATTTATAATATTAATTTTTATAGAACATGTTTAATTAAAACAATTAAAATAATTAAATTTAAATAAGTAAACCTAATTGCGATGGATCAACTAATGTAAATTTTTCTATACATTCAATTAGCCATATAAGCGGGAGTGTCTTTATATGTGGCATATTATATTTTACAATCGGTTCATCTTTTTCTGGTTTATATATGATATAATGTGTACACTTATATAAAGGATGAATAGGTTCACTTGCAATGTGAAAAGGAATAAACTGTTCATTGTCTTTTATGTCTTCTGGATTTGGCTCTCTTTTTAAAACTGTTCCACCACCTTCTTGTATTAATGCCAATAATGCATCTTTTGTTAATTGCATATTATTTATGTAAACATTCTTTGATTGCCACGCAAAATAAAAGTAACATTGATTAAAGAGACCCGGATTCTAAAAGGATGATCAAAAATGTTCAATAAATTATTTAATTTTCTGATACAATTAATTTCACCTGATTACAATTAATTTTACCTGATTTTGTGCACTTTCTCTAGCTTTTTTTGGAATACCTTTAATTGGTGCACCACTAACTTCAAATATTTCTAAATCTTCTTTCAATATATCACCTATATCCATACCTAACTGAATCCCTTTTGTATAACACATAATTATTATAAAAATTTGTTTTTTAATAACTATATACAAGTTATCAATTTATAAACTTACATTCAGTATTAAGTAACCAAGTTCCACGTAGAAGTGCCATCATTACATCATATGATAATTGTACAACATTTGCATTATTGGCTTCTACTATGACATGAGTCACAGATAATCTACAATATGAATTATATGTAATATTTATAATTTTTTACATTTAATTTTTAACATAATTAATGTGCTAAAAAAACATCAACAACATACTGAAACGTAGATACAACTTTAATTTTATTCTTTGAAGCTATTTCATTCAAGTATTTTTTATTCTCTTCTTTCAAATTTGATGCATATATAACAACACTATCAAATGTCCTTGTTGTGGTAAACGATTTATTCAAAGTATGATTAAGATCTTGTTTGGACGCATTGTCTAATTCATTTCCATCTTTCAAAATATTCCACATCTCACTATATGGTATACAATAATGTCTAAAATACGATATGAAGTAATGCAAAATTATGACATAAAGAGAAGTTTACGTAATAATATATTATAATAAAATATTACAATTTTAACAACTTTAACAATTATATACTTTTATATATTAACATCTAATTTTATATTAATTTTATATTAACATTATCTTTAATAGTTCAATAAACCAATATTAATTAATACATACATAGGCTTTTTTCCAGAATTATCATATACATCTTTACTAGCTGAATATTTTAGCAGTAGTTTTGCTTCTGATAATCTATTTTCTTTAGCAGCTTCATGTAATGCTGTTCTATTTCCTTCGCCAGGTGTATTTGGTAATGCACCACATTCTAATAATAACCGACATATGTTGGTATATCCAAAGCTTACAACTTCTTGCTATGCAAATCATATTTATGATATACACAACTTAAGTATAAATTAATTTTATTTTACAATAAAATAATTACCAAAGGAGTCCAACCAGAATAATCCTTTGTATTTGGATTTGCACCAGCAGCTAATAGAGCTTTTATATAATCTTCTTGAATTTCCCCCTAAATTTTGTTTAGATTTAGTTGTATTTTGATAGATTTTACATAAATTCAGTTGTATCTTTTTACTTTTTAATTAATTAAACAATTATCCAATATATTTTAACTATTTACCTTTAAACACGCAATATGTAATTGTGTTTCTCCTTTATTATTTAATTTATTTATGTTTTTCTTTGGTATATGATATTTTGTACATGGTGTAGAAGTATTTTTTGTCATTGTAGGTAATTGTATTGCATTCCTGGCTGAATTCCATAAATCTCTATTAAATTTAAATTTAATTTATAAAATGTA
This sequence comes from Tetragonisca angustula, assembly GCA_036937485.2. Classification (NCBI taxonomy): domain Eukaryota; kingdom Metazoa; phylum Arthropoda; class Insecta; order Hymenoptera; family Apidae; genus Tetragonisca; species Tetragonisca angustula. Next base: position 829,494 of record JAWNGG020000115.1, read on the forward strand.
ACTTAAAATAAAGTTTTGTGAGATTAAATATATTTATTCACATGTTTAATATGGTTTGAATATACTTTAAATAATGCAAGTATTAAAATATATTCTTATAATACCTTTCCTGTATTATTTCTGCAATAACATTGCAATGAGACACGAGACTCTCAATTAAATGATCACCACATGTTTCAATTGGTTGTACAGGTGTTTTACAAATTTTACAAATTGAATCGCTGCCAACACATTGTTTGCAAAAAAAGTGACCACAATTGGTGTATCTCGTTGCATTTATTGGTTTATTTCCACTAAAACAAAGAAGAAAATTATACATATGTTAATACATTTAAAAAAATGTTACTTAAAAGTTATATTAATTTCAAGATACATTTTTAATTATAATATTAAATTAAACTAAATTTTAATGCTGTCAAAATTGTGAATTCAAATTTTTTTCTTTATTCATTAAATGAACAATAAAATTCAAAGATAAAATACATATGAATAATATGCGCAACGCATGCAAGAAAATCTAAAAAATATAAATTTTTTTCAATTAATATATTATATATTAAACAATATATTATATTACCATTTGTTACACTTCAATTCATTCGCAAAATTTTTTAAAGCATCACGAGTGTTCTTCCACGAAGTATTCATTTTCAATTACTATTATTCAATACATTCCAAAAATTTACTATTTCTTTTCCATAGATTAATATTTAACCATACTTCATTCGATTACATTTTCACGATAATATATTGAACCATATTACATTTTTTCACAATAATACATTGATTGTAATTTTGATTTTATTGTTTCGATCATATGTTTTCTTTCAGTCTATTTTTTCTAAACACTAAAAACTTTTGTTTGTTGAAACAAGGCTGAGATTGAAATACAAAAGTTTAAAAACCATAACAAAAATTGGATGTTTTTTCATTAATGTTACTTTTAAGCATGCACCGTGTGAATCACCCCTAGGATAGGTGCCGGAACTAATTTATATTGTTGTCCTTATCATACGCTGTTGCAATCTTTGTCTACCGCGCGAATATGTCTGTCTATGTCGCACACTATCGCCCTCCTTGTCTACCGCACAGATTTGTCAATACCTGTCGCACGCTAGCGCCGTCCTTGTCTATCGCACAAATATGTCTATCCTTGTCGCACGCTAGTGCCCTCCTTGTCTAATGACGCTAGACAAAGAAAGTAGGAGTGTGCGACAAGGACACTCTTCGATCTATTGGAAAAAAAATTCAACTTTTTACACAGAGGTTTTTGTGGAACAAAACACGCATAGAAAGAAAGCGGAGAGCCTAATTTCAAATAGGCATATAAAAAAGTTTACAAATTATTCCTCTTAATTAGGTTTTTTTCATAATGAGTGCGAACTATCACAAAATGGACATGGTGGCGCCATCTAGCGGCAACTCAGATGAACTAATTATTTATAAAAATACATATTTCTGCATTTCACGCGTCAAATGGGGTATGAAAAGAAAGCTACGGGTCTAATTAGGATAACCAAATCGCCAAAGTTCATAATTCGTTTCGCTAAATTAGGTTTTTTCGCAAATGAAAATTTCTATGTTTTACGGGGTAAGAAACACTAGCGCCGCGTTGTGACAGAACGGTGGAACTAATTTTAATTTTTCACGCTACAATTTTGCACTCCACGAGCACGTATTTCAATGATAATGCTATCAATTACGTTCGCAAATAAATCTGAATCTAATATTCACTATAGTTTGTGCGAAATTATGCACTCACTACTGGCACTACTACTAACGTAAACGAAATTGAAACATTCTTTATATACGTAAACTATACTTAAATGAATCATAAAACGCAAGTTTAGAGTCTCTTAAAACAAAGACAAAACTATAACAGTTCACAAATGATTTCTCTTAATTAATTTCTTCTCGTAATTTGTGGAAAAACAGGGACCTGTCAATAATTAGAAGCAATGGTGGTCAACGAAATCAATATAGATAATACCAAACGATAATGTGTGTTTTTTATATTCACTTACTTGAAGTTCGCAAATGCGAATGACATTTGGCAAAAACATTTTATTATTATTTCTGTTTAGAATAAATTCAAAAACGGCAAATACATCTGTACAATATTTGTCTCAATAATTTCTAATATCCGATACGATACAATACAATAACATGCAATAATAATGTATGTGATAATAATATGATAAACGAATTGTATTGATTCTGATGATTACCTGTAGCAATTTCACTCTCATTTCTTACAGATTTTGGGCATCGTAGCGGACCCATCAGAATATTTTAAATTTTTAAATTTTATCCCCTTGCATTATAATTAAGAATCACTTGTCACGCGAACATGATCGATATGTTTTTAACTAGAAACTGTGAGATTCAACTATAATCACAATTAAAAAATTCCAATGAAATTAGAAAAAAAAGATGTGTAAGTTAAAAAGCAGTTAACTTTGTTCAATCGGTTATTCTCACGTACCTTATTTTATATAGAATTAATTTTTCATGTAACGTTTTAAAGTTCAAAAGAAGATTTTGACGTTGATGTAATTGTATAACACTGATTGAATGCGATACAATTGTACGACACTACATGGAATATAGATGTGGGCTTGTTATCAATCTAAGACAATTACGTTAGAAAAGGCACGTATAGTATCAAAAACGGTCATACGGTGAAGCCAAGCCATTTAATTAACTACCAATCTGTCCATTTTGTGACAGATTGCACTAATTTCGAAAAAACCTAATTAAGAAGAATAATTGGCAAACTTTTTTATATGCCTCCTTAAAATTAGGCTCCCCGCTTTCTTTCTATGCGTGTTTTGCCCCACAAAAACCTCTGTGTAAAAAGTTGAATTT